>WSZQ02083128.1:34098-62773 GCA_019419845.2 Weissflogia rhopalogaster
ACTGGAGTATATTAAGTAAAATTTTACAAAAAGAAGAAAATTGAAAATAATTTCTGTTTTCGGAATATTAGATTTTACGATTTTTGGAACACATTTGTAGAAATACATTTTCAAGTTTTCTTTCCATTATTTTTTTAATTTTAAGTCATTTTCCTTCACTTAATACACTTTTTAAGTCATTTTAAATCAAGACACATACACAATTTTTTATTTAATTCCATGTAGGACCATTGAAACACTCCCATTGTGTGGGGGTCATCAAAAATAATCATCCGGGATTCCCCGTGGTTCTTGCCATCTTTATTTTGATGTAATAATGATTACTAAATACCATATTATAATATTAACTTATTTAATCATTCGTCATTCATCTTAAATCCAGCCACAAAATAACCCCCATAAAATGTAACCTTTACAATATCCCAAAATATGAAATATGAAAACCTAATATGTATCTGAATGTTCCACATTCATAAGCATCTTTTCGTCAGTACTCCAATAGAACAAAAGTTAATTCATAAACTTTCCATACATCTTTGTCTCAATAACTCGCCCAAAAAACACTCTGAAATTCAAATGTAATTAATCTTCCGGTCAGAAACCAGCAAGTAAGCTCACGTATGCGTGACAACCGTGATAACCGTATGGCGATGTCTTGCCAACCATCCCTCTCGGGGGACTGACGTCAACTTTGGCGCCACCGCCTCCATGCGTGCGTTCGTGGCGAATATATTTATTAGAAAACAGGAGGCATGATTAATCGTGATGCCCGAATTACACGGAAACATTGATAACCCAGCAGAGATACACACAATGCGTCAGCCGTATACGAACAGTTAAATTAGCATACTGTAAACTAAGTTTCAATTATACGCATAATTAACAGTTGCTGTATGTTGTACCGTCCTCAAATTTTGAGTTAACACAAGATTCAACATAATTAAATGCTGTTTCCATAGCAATTAAAAAAAATTCGATGAAAATAGTACATGTAGCGCCATCTGGTAATCAATTTATGAACTATAAACAACATTTATAGAAAATATTACAGAATATTCTAATTTTGCTTAATACGCAACTGAGAGAAAGATGTAATTATTAACATTACATTTTAGTATGGCATATATGTACAGAAGTATATTAAAAATTCTAATTTTCAAAGTTTTATCATCGGAATTGGGCTACGAACATTTTGTTAAGGAATGTTTACATTCCCGAACGCACTACTACCATTCTATTGTCATGTTGTATGACTGCAGCGAAGCTGCCTTCGACATTTCAATATGAACCATTAATCATCGATAGGCAATTTTTAGGATGTTAATCAGGAATTGCAATAATTAGAAAGAGAAAATGATGAATGCCTCCGACAGGACTTGAACCTCTATAAGATCTGAGAATAAATAGGTAGAAAATTATGACAATATATTTGAAATTCCATCAATGGGTACCCCTGAAAAAATTCAAAATATGAAAAATCTAAATATCTCGAAAACTATATGAGCCATAGAGCTCATATTTTGAGAAAACACACATAAACCATTTGAGATACTACTGTGTTAGTTTCAACCCGATCAGGGCTAGTCAAAAATTGGTCCAAAATTGCATTTTGAAAGTGGATATTTTGCAAAATAACTCGAGAACCCAGCAGGCATTGGTCCAAAATTACAATTTTTTCGAAATATCCTATTTTCGATTAAAAAACAACTAAAACCATCGTTTTAAATAGAATGTATTAACAAAAGTACATAAAATTAACAAATATGCATCACTATACATATTTCTAAGTTATATAAAGTAGCATAGCCTGATCCTCACTTAGGAAATCGCTTCAAAGGCAAAAGTTTGCTAACTTTATAAGCATTCAACGCAGTGCTAAAAACAGCATCGACATTTTCGTTATTCTTCGCTGAACACTTCACAAATTTGTTGATCCGCAAGTGGTTTTGCATTTCAATAATAATGCCTTCGTTTATAATCGATGCCAAGTCATTTTTACATCCTGAAACATTTAAAAAATAAAGACTTCACATTTCTGTCGAAGGAAATATCTCAGTGAAGAAAAATGTCAAACATTTGAAAGAAAAACGTACCAACTAAAACACGTAGAGCCCCAGTGCAATGTTTATTAACTTCCGGAAGCCAGGAACATTTTAATTGATCTAAAGTATCAAGCATTGCCATGTTGAAGCAGAAAAGTATAATATCCACCTTAAAATATCATACTTTTTTTTAAATATACAAAAAAAAGTTTAGAAAAAAGTTTCAAATGTAATATTCATACATTTTAAAGACAGGAAATGTTAGAAAAAATGTGTTTAAACATTTAAATAATTTGAAAAAGTAGTTTTTATGGGTTTTACCTCGGCGTATTGCATAAAACGCAAATTTGTAAACTCTGGCAGTGCTGAACAATCGCGAATATGCAGGTGATGAAACTTGGTGTACTTCTCATATTCGTTTATGCTTGAAAAGAAGAGAAAGAGTTCACAACATTTAATAGAGTCCATAAATTGTGTTATAGGTAATAATATGGTGTTCATTACACTTACACTGTTGGTGTATGATTAATTAGAAACGTCTCCTTCACGAAGCGTTCGATTAATGATGTTTTACCGACGGCTTCCTCGCCGATGACTAATATTCGTATTTCCTTCATGTTTCAATAATTAATAACAATTATTATTAGAGTAATCGTAGTTGAGGCATTTCACAAATTTCAAATTGAGAACTGAAGTGAGTGTTTGCAGGCAAACTTGTCAAGAAACGAGATAAAATTTGCAGTTAATGATATACTACTAATAACCTAGTTTTAGATAAGATAAGAAGAGGAGTGTGATTAATCTTGAGTTTAAGTAATGATTAATTCCAAATTTATTTTTATTATGAATTGAAAAAAGTTATGAATTTATTGAGAACGAAATACATCTTCGGATAATTAACCAATATGTATATATCTTAGATTGAAATTCAAAATATTAACATTGTAAATTGAAATTTTCAAAATTCTATTTGAATAAAGGACACGTTTCGCCATCTAGCAAAGTATTACCGAACTTGATGACGTTCTCACAGTTGATTTAACCGCTGAGGAAGAGATATCATTAATAAAATGACTCTTATTGAGTTATATTTTAAAGGAGAAAATAGATAAAATGTGCAGTTCATGATATTCGTAACTGTATTGAAAAGTTGTTACTTTGGTATAGTAGAAACAACTACAGAAATCTGTAATGGAAATGTCTTAGTTTGAACGCTGCTCTGTAGATGGCTTTATCCCTTTTCGAGACACCATAATGACCGTCTGGTTGAAAAGCACAATTCTCCCCCCACCATCTAATTCGTCTTTTCCTTCGTTGCGCGAATTTTCCCGTTTCGCAAACGTTCACCCACAACCTCCCACGAACGCCCGCGATCATTGAAATCGAAGGATTTGCTATCAACGTCGTCAACTCAAACGAGAGATGTCACTGCTAAGCACTAAACGTCGCTTTTCTCTCGCGCAAAACATTATCATTATTATTATTTGCCCGTCCGGGTACCTTAGTGGGTGGCACCTTGGCGTATCACGCCAGCGGACGAGGTTCGAGTCCTCGGGACGGGCATCGCACAATGTGATTATTTTTCACACAAAAACTTCACACCCTCACCCACGCACACTTCAAACATACATCCAACTTTAAAAAAAAACCTTCAACTTCACACATCACTCTACTGACACCTGCAATTCACTACGAGAACTACTCTCAACCACAACAACAACATATACATCAACAACTCACCTCAACCAACAAACAATTGTATAAACACAAAAAACATACTTGTAAATAACAATAATAAAAAAAAAACATACAAATAAAAATAATAAAAAAAACATATCCATGTTGGAAAGACCCACAGAGGTCGATAGGCATTAAAATTTGTGATATTATTATCATTAGATATCGCCGGAAAATCTCTCTTGTCAGTGCGTTTTCATTCAGGCCCGATCACGCAGTTACACTTACGCTCATATAATTCCCAACATTTTCAAAGGAAATTTTCTATTATGTGACTATTACGTCTCTAAGAATAAACATTTTACATTTAGGAAAAAATACTTAAATGTTGGTAAAACATACATTTGCCATACTTCATTCACCAACATTTAATATCATATTTTACCAAACTCCGACGGCCGAATCATTCGATTATATTAAAAAAAATACTTATATATTAACTTATTGTTAGTCAACCTCATATACACTATGTAGGCAACCATATCTACTCCAAATAAACAAGAACGACGTACACTAAAAATATGCAACCAGATTTACAGAAAAACCGTAATAATATTTACACAAATTATTTTTTTCCGTTGACCCATAATAAAGTAACGTTTATGATGGATAGGAATGCAAAACAAACGCTTATCAATCCATTCCGGCTGATCGCTGCTTGATCGACACGCGCACAATGTTTTTTGGCACTCGCATTGCGTGCGCAAAGGCATAAATGATGAATTATGCTTTCCACGCTTCTGCTGCAGGGCAGGCCGGGATTAAACTATACCACTCGCAATATCCGGTTGCTACTTAACGACTTGTTCCGTTTACTATTATCCCGCATAATTTTTTCGAATATTTTTTGCATTCAGGCGAAAAATGGCCCAAAAATCAGTGATGGATTATTTCACGGTCAATTAATAATTTTTCAGTGGGCGTTCATTATTTTTTTGTATCGGCATTCATTCAAAAGCAACAAAAGCGTTTCTAAAATTTCAAATTGCTGAATAAAATAACTTGCTATTGAGTGCTTTAATACAAGATATTGTGTGTATTATTGTAATATTTGTGATACGAATAGTTTGAAATTTTAATTATCGTGTGAATTTTGGTTGAATATTTATTATATTCGTGTGCTTAGAATTTTTACAACTGAGCTAAAGGTAGTTGTTGTTTATTCGTAATTTTTGTTTTCAATAGATGTCTGTTTTTGTGTATTCAATATTAGATGTTAGGAGTCTGATGGCATCGTAGTAATGTTTAGATAAGTCTTTGCTTTCGAGAAAATGTATTTAACTTAGCTATCACCCATAGTGATTTTTTGTACACAAGATAAAACTCTTCAAGTTAATGTATCGATGCCAGTTGCACACGAATGGTGGTAGTTCGTCTTGTTTTAGTTTTTGGAAAAATATATTCAGTTTTACAAGGAGAGGTTCACACTGTGTCCGCTAGGATTTTAATGAAAGTTGGTAGACATGTAGAATAGGCCTAACAACAATGCCTGTTAAAGCGAGACGACGCACTATCCATGCATTATCCTTTAAAAGGAGTTTAAAAATATGCATTCAAGTTTATATAGCATAGAGTCCCGTAAGCAGCCGGTGTAGCTCGGTTGGTAGAGGTATAAGTCTTGACAATATATCAAAAGCAAAAAGGTTATGCCACTAAGAGCAATAAATGAAACGAAACTTTTTACTAATAACTGGGAGCATGTTGGGAGTGATTGTATAGGAATGAAAGAAGAGTGGGCGCGTGATTGCCAGGGGAAAAACGGGGAGTGAAAGAGTGGCTGCGACTGTAGGCAACCCAAATGTCAACGCATACGACGACGTCCCATGATAGCGGAGGACGTAAGACGGCGACGATTTGTCAACACACAAATTCAAACCTGAAGGTCTTTTTGGAGGACTTATTGTAACGCTACTAACGAGGGAAACGCGAACTAACCTAACCGTCATGCGGCGACAGTCGGTCCAGGTCGGTCTTCAGCTGCCTTGCAGTTGTTGTTTAGTTAGACAGTTTTAATGATGCCCTGCCTTTGTGTAATTGAAAGCTCGGGTTACTGGTCGGGTTGGTTGGAATTTCCTCTCGCTTATAGTGCCGCGAAGTTTAAATTATTAAAGTCTTCTAACACATATTCACCGATAATTTTTGAATAAAAAGCCAAACACATGGTAATAAAAACAGAAAATGTCAAATGTAAATATATTTGTAAGTTTTTTGGGTTGTCTATCTTCATAAACAGCTGGCATTTTATAGCATACTTAACAAATTTCCGCAAAAATTAACAAGTGCAATGTCTTAAAATGCCTTAAAACTTATACACTTCCAACGTTTACTACGTTTAGCTGAACCAAGTGAGAAGAAAAGGGTCATCAAAACTCCCTGACACTCTCCCTCTTTCTGCCCCCAACCACCAAGTCTTCGAAAGGAGATTGGTCGAAGATCAGAAAAAAAATAATATTGTGCGAAGGCGACGATAAAAACAAGTAGCGATGTTTTTTTGTGCACGCCTACGAAAAGTACACAATTTGATGGAGAGCTTTGGGGCTTTAAATAAAAAATAAAAATAATAGGAGAAATTGACAGGCGAGCGTAGATTAATCATCGCGCTGATTTTTTGTTCACCCGGAGACGAGCACAAATGGATGTTTAGTTAATACAGGACCGTCTCAATAATAAATTAAACCCGAAAACACTACTTATCTAGCGTATAAAATGAGAAAAGTCAAATTTTCTTATTAAATAAAATAATATCAAATAAAGAATAGAAATAAATAAGGAAATCAATACAGACGACTCTGTATTAATGAATATATAAAATTAATTTGGCATTTTCACGCTCTGGGCTTTTATTCCCTCATTTTCTTTTTCGTAAATATATAATGCCAAAATAGCAAAACACATCAAACACACCAAATATACCAAAAATTGGCTGCAGAGTACTTCATATTCTGCTTTTTATTAAATTTTTACTCGTTGAGCATCAAAAGTGTATCATGATAATAAGTACGAGCGAAACTTTATCCAATGCCCGGCGATAAATCATCGCCGACAGCAGGCGCTGTACAAATGTAGAGTAGAGTAGTGTAGTGTATATAAGCCGGTTCGGCGTCCGAAAATAAAACTGCAATCTTTGACTCTACGAGTATGCAAATAATTTTATATAGAATATGAACAAAGGGTTTTGCTCTTTTTCTCTTCCTCTTTCTCCCCCTCTCTCTCCTTCCATCACTCTTTCCCTCTCTCTCTCTCTCTCTCTCTCTCTCTTTATCTCTCACCCTCCCTCCTTCTCTCTCTCTCTGTCATTCTCAGCCACTCTTTCTCACAAAATAAAAGAAATTCGTCAGAAAGCTCTACTGCTTCCGAAAGTAGGTGTTGTTTTAAACATGAGCTCGTATTTTTGACACCTGACAGATGTCAGAAATGTATATCATTTACTTTATACGTCTTTACGTTTTACACTACTCTTTATTCTTTGCATGCTTTCAACGAGCATAGTATGAAAAAAATAAATTCGCGTTTGATTTAAAAGTTAAATTTACGAAAAAGTTGGAAAGATACAACTATAAATCGTCACGTGAAATACTTCGTGAAGTATTTCACATGCAACTTTATCAACTTCCAATTATAATTGGCAGTTTACACATTAATAAAACATTATTTATATATGCCGGGCGTAGTTTATTTATACGTGAATTTTCAATATTTTAGCGAGTTAATTGGGCGCCACAATTTGCAGTATGTTTTTTAATGACTTTTGCATGTTTTCAAGCGACTTGCTTTTAATTTGGACTCTAGAATTTATGGCTTAATTATTTACTGACACATTGATGTTTTATTGAAGGAACACGCAAACAGCCGGAGAGTAATCGTGAGCTTAAAAGAGAAGAGGTTAGAAGGAAGGGGAATGTATTCAACGAAAGAGAAATGAGAAATATGAAATTAATTATAAGATAGGTTATAATTAATAAACGATAAAGTGGAAAATTTACGTGGAGGTATTAGGTGTATTTTGGGTTGCCTGGCATGCAAAGAAAAGAATGCGTGGATAATTGAGTGATTTTTACCTAAAATATAGCATTTTTCAGATAATTGCGCTATGCTAGGAAGTTAATAGCTAAGAGAATTATGTAATGTGATTTTGGGGTTAGTAGAAATTTAAGGGCCTGGAAAATCTTCACAATTATTGAATAGGTTGCCTACAATGGCAACAAACTATCTTGCAATTAGTGCAATTAAAACAGTTTAAATGATCAAAAATGTAGTTGAATGTTTTCTTAATAGCTGATTTTCAAATAGCATGTTTTGCTTAATATTACCATTACCAATGAAAAGAGTGTTATCTAATGATTAGTGAACGTTGGTCTACTAATATGGTGCAGATTTGCTGGAAACTGCACTTAACAAAAGACAATTAACGACTGGAAAGCTGCCTTCGCTCGCTACTCGCGTGCGAATTTGCATGTTTCGCGAGCTAATTGCAGTTAACAACATTGCAACAACATGCGACCAAAACGAGCTTGGGCGTGCCTGGCACTGCGATGGCAAATCTTTACAGCTTCCACCGGGTTATTTACACACCGCCGCGCCATCTGCATGCATGTTGGTAGTTAAACTACAATACGTTGAATTTATGCTCTCCTGATCTTCCTACCGCTTTGCAGACTTACAATTAACCAAACATAAGGTCCCTCCTGCTCCTCTACCTTTCATTTTATGCACCTACACAATTCTTCCACTGGGCATACCTTCATTTAGCAGAAAATACATCAATCAGGATTAAACATTTTTCTAACAAGAGAAAGCGTACTTGTCTCCGTAATAAGAGGGTGCTTATCACAAATAAATACATTTATAACAGGAACGCAGGTACCTGGTAAAAAAAACTTCTTAACAGTATATAAATACTTCGGATATTTGCACACAATTTATATGTAAATAATTACACATCTGTTTCTTAACTTATTCAACCGACAAGTAGTTATTTAAAAAAACCAACCAAAAAGCAACCGCCCGAAATAAAAACGCAATGCGCACCGCACTTCCAATTGAATGCTAATTAATTTTGTGGAAGGTGCCCTGCAGGAATGCCTGCAATCCAAAGAATCGACTAGCACCGAAAACAACAACAACAAAAAATCGAACGCATCCACGGCTGAATGACGCACGGCAATTCGATAATAAATATCGATAAAAACCTGCCGCGCCTCGCCGGCTGAGCAAGTGAATGCTTACGCATTCATTACGTTCATTCCGAACACACACACACACACACACACACACACACACACACACACACACACACACACACAGTGTAAATAAATCTGCAAATCTATAAATATTGATATTTCCATTTATTTCTTGACACTTTTGACACTTTTTTGGCGGGTTATTAATAGGATGGTGGGTATTAGCAGGATTCGTTTTACTGGCGCCTCACTCTTGACCAGATTACGTGTCGAAGATCTAAGAACGCGATCGCGCTTAAGTGTGAATTATTTAGCCGTAAATTGCTTGTAAAACTCAGGATGTTTAGAGAATATGTCAAAATACGCACTGATAAATTTGGCAAAAGAGTTTATGAAAGACTGGATTAAATGCGTTCGTTTTTGTCTTGCGAAGGCGAGTTTTAATCAGAATGAAATGCATTTTGCTTTCAATCTGCATAATAGTGTCTGAGTGGAACAATGCAGGGGAACCGATGAGATTCATTATTAATGACATTTGACAGCTGTAATGTTTTCCATCTGCTAGCCAAGAGAGATTTTATTTCTTTTAATGGCATGTCTGAATGCACGCCGTTGTAAAAGTATCAGGGTATCAGAAGTATTTTTAATAAGCGCAAATTTATTAGCAGCAAATGCATATTAAGAAGGAACATATTAGGAGTAACGAGAGATGGAGAAGGAGTAAATGCATAAGGAGTAGGTGTAAGGATATTTATATCAGGAGCAAAGGAATTATGAGTAAAGAAAATAGTGGTAACATAAGTTATTATATTCATTTCTTGAGGAAATTTGATAGAATAAAAGAATGGATAATAGGAGTTAAGTTGTTTTCTTTTAGAAACAAATCCATTAATAGAAAATGTGGATGTATCAAATTAAGAAATGGTTAGTAGAAGCATAACAATCCTTAGTTGAGAAATATTAGAAGCACACGAATAAGAAGTAAGCAAAACAACTAATAGTAATCATATTTACGTAAGGACGAACGTATCACGAATAAGCTTATCAGGAACACATGTATCGGTAAATATACGTGAATAATGAGATGGAGTATCAGGAAACTTTGTATCTGGAACGTATGTTTCAGCGACGCAAACATATAACGACCACGAGTACATGTATCAGGAGAAACGGGAGCACGAGTTCCAGAAGTGCATGTATCAAGAACGCCTCTGTCAAGAGCATATGTATCAGGAGTACAAGTATGAGGAGCACTAACGTATATTGAGCACGAGTATCAGTAGTAAAATGGATTAGAAGTATTAAGAGTGCATATTGCAGAAGATGGCAAAAGTTACTACCGCGAGTATTTGGAGCACATATATCAAGAGTACATCTATCAGGAGTACACAAATCATGATCACTAATGTATTGAGTCCATCAGTATCAGGAGAACATGTATTAAGAGTCATACTATCAGAAGCAATCAGATATAGAGGAGTAAATGTATC
This sequence comes from Weissflogia rhopalogaster, assembly GCA_019419845.2. NCBI lineage: Eukaryota > Metazoa > Arthropoda > Insecta > Coleoptera > Staphylinidae > Weissflogia > Weissflogia rhopalogaster. The sequence continues at coordinate 44,548 of WSZQ02083128.1, forward strand.
TGAAGTAATCTTATTTCAATTAGTAGTAAGTATACTTGTAACAGGAGAACAGGAAATATTTGTAGCAGGAGTAATCATATTCGATTACGGATGAAACTTATATCGAGCTGGAGTATAAGGAACACAGGTATCAGGAGTATAGGTATAGAGAGAAAATGTATCGTATCACGACCACGAGTATCAGGAGAACATGTATCAAGAGCACTAGTATAAGAAGTACATGTATCAGGAGAGCATATATCACAAACACAAACTTATCCCAACCACGAGTATCAGGAGCATCCGAGTATGAAGAATACAAATAACAGACGCATTTTCCTCATATCATTTACCTTCGTTATAAAATGCCTAATACATTTTTGAGTGTCTCTAAAATACAATGAAATTCATCAAACACCTAAATAAACATACCGACAACATCTGTTCCAAGTATACTCTCACAACGTACACCTGATACTAGCCTCCTGATACAACCAACTCTAACAAATCCTCCATACACTTTTCATACACAAAAAAGATGTGTGATAACCGATAGAAAAGCGTCTTACATCACGTTGCTACGTTGCTGCAACAACTTCGGTTGTAAACTTAAAAGTTAGGTTACTTACGAGTCTATCCCCTACACCGTCACCGGGGCGCGCCATCTGATAAGCTGCAGAATGTCCTCCAACAAAAGGGAACGCCCGCGGCATTCCAGTCGTCTCCTAAATTAAAATTACAACAGCGATAAAACTTATTGTTAGCAAAAGTTAAGTGAAAAATATGGACTACAAAAACAAAAAAAAGCTACATAAATCCTGATTATTCATGTTACTAACCATGAAAAGCCATGAAAAACGCTTGAAATATTGCAGATTCTTAGCTAGAATAACAATTCAAACACTCTGTATTGAAGCAAACGGATTAAAATGTCAAATTAACGCTAATTACAGTTGTGAATAGTAAATAGATAATCCTGATTTAAGATGAATTGGTTGATTGGTAAATAAGAGGGTTCCTAATCATCTTTGCATCAGATTTAATGGAGTTGCCATAGATTAAATCTTGGTTTACCATCTGGAAATGGAAATTTTTCGATTCATATATGGTTGTAATGAGTTTATTTCTGCGTAATTATGCTACAAGCACACCTGTTCTACGGGCGATACGGCAATGGTATGTTAGAATTTTTCGAATTCGCATATTGTTTCATTCTGCAAGCTGGTCTTGATGAAACATGCAGCAATTTATCTTCGTTTCTCAACGTTTGACGTGACATTCTTGACGAATGCGACATTTTAATACGGGGAACTCTACACAAGTTGGCTGATGATGCGTTAATTGCGTTAAGGTGCGAACTATTTTCAAAAATAGTACATTAATTAGCAGCGCATGCATTAAGAATCATACTATCAGGAGTAATCAGATAGAGAAGAGTAAATGTACCTGAACTTATTTCTAATAGAAGTATATTTGTAACAGGAGTTCAGGAATACGAAATGGAAAAAATTATGGTTGCAAGAGTAATCACATTCACGTGTGAATGAAAGTTATAACGAGCTAGAGTATCAGGAACACACGTATCAGGAGCATATGTATAACGAGAACATGAACACAAACGTATCACGACCAAGAGTATCAGGAAAACATGTATCAGGAGCACATGTATCAATGCACTTGAATTAGGAGCACAAACGTAACACGAGTGCGAGTACCAGGAGTACATGTATCAAGAACACATATATCAGAAACGCCTCTATCGAGAGCATATGTAGTAGGAGTACATATGGAGTACAAGTATGAAGGACACTAACGTATCTTGAGCACGAGTGTCAGGAGTAAAATGTATCAGGAGTATAAGAGTGTATGTCGCAGGTGATAGCAAAATGAATTTTTTCATTAATCCTGGGCGGTCAACGCCATTAGTACTGCTACCAACTTTGATATATTGAGCATGAAAATGCACGTGGCAAAATAATTACTACCACGAGTATCAGGAGCAAATATATCAAGAGTACATCTATCAGGAGTACACAAATCATTATCACTAATGTATTGCGTTCATCAGTATAAGGATAACATATATTACGAATCATACTATCAGAAGTAATCAGATATAAAGGAGGAAATGAATCTGAAGAAATCTTGCTTCTAATAGAAGTAGGTATATTTGTAACAGGAGTACAGGAATGCGGGGTGGAGAAAACATTGGTAGCAGGAGTAATCACATTTACATTTGGATGAAACTTTTAACGAGCTCGTTTATCAGGAACACATGGATCCATGCACTTGAATTAGAGGAGCATAAACTTAACACGACCACGAGTATCAGGAGAACATCTATCAGGAGTAATGGTATTTTAGAATTTTTCGAATTCGCGTATTGTTTCATTCAGCATGCAGATCTAGATGAAACATGCAGCAATTCATCTTCATTTCTCGACGTTTGACGTGACATTCTTGACGAATGCGACATTTTATTACGAGGAACTCTACACAAGTTGGCTGCTGATGCGTTAACTGCGTTAACTAGCAAACTATATCATCGTTGGCGCTCTATTTTTAAGCTTGCTCGGCTTTTAACTTTATTAGCATACTTTTAAAACGCATCCTATCTATCCCCACGATATGATGTGACACCTACTTGACAGAGACCAGTTTTTTTACGACTTTAAACGTTTGGAAATTCAGAATTCCGAAGGGATTAAAATAAAACTTCAAGATCTTAGATCCACCTAATTAAACAGTGTAGTGTAGGCTTTTATACTAAACTATTGCTGAGAATTAGATTATGGGAAGTGGAAGTAGGCCTGAGTTTGGAGCAAAATAATTTGGGTAATGAAGAAGAATTAGATGTACCTAGTAAGAAGTAACCAAGACGTAGATGCGAAAATACAAAGCGGTTAATCGCGTTTTAATGCGATGTCGCTCATCTCCCGGATGAGAAGCTGAGGATTGAGATTCACGGATGGAGATTGCTATATGGGTAATGCCACAAGCTTTTGCACGGAACGCTTCCGAAATTTTCAAATACTCTACCGATTTGTGGTGTACGTTTATATGCTAATTAAATGAGGGCGTGTTCAGCTGCGGAACAGTCTTAAATGTACAAAGCTATATTATCTATAATGAAATGTATTGTTATTAAGGTAAATTGGAGTAGTTTTTATTCGAAAACTTTACTTTGTAGTGGCTTACTTAATAACCGTCGACGTTCATCACAATATGCACCTGTGCATTGTTGTGATTAAAATTGTGATTAAAAGTTTCAAAAAAAAACTTGGCTCCACGTCTTCCGTTATAATTGTGGTGGTGCGTTGACGAGAGCAATTCGACGCAATCGGGCCAATCCGTTCCGCTCGCGCCTCGCACCACGCACCAACTTTTGCGTCCGAAAAATGATGACTGCGAACGCGCACTTCTTCACAGCCGAACGACACGGCGACGCGCGCGCACCAAAACCACCCGGTGCTTTCCGAACCTCCTCCTGCTCATTGCCTACCATCGTCGCAGCCTGGTCGTAATCGTCGCGTGCGCCGCGAGCCAGGAAGACGACGACGACAACGAAGAGATGCTGTGCACCGCGTGTGTATCATTAATAACGCCAGCACGCGCCAAGTGAAATCAGCGCACCTCTCTGTGATCGCAAACTTTTCGCACTAAACCTGCTTTTTCTTACTTTCCACGTAAAAAAAAAACTACGAAACTATTTTCCTTAACTTTACTTAGTGAAAATATTTTGTGGCAAAATGTTTCTCACATTTAAAAAAACATTCTCTTAATAAAAAATAAATAAATAAATAAATAAATTGAAATTTAAAGTGAAAGAAGTGAAAAAGTTTTAAAAAAGTGTGACAAAACAAGACAGTGCAGTGTTGATTGTAAGTTATTTAAAATGTACACATGTTTATTTAATTAATGACTTCATTATGCATTGATTGATTGATTGATTTATCAACTGCGATTGATTAGGTGGTGAATTATATATATTGATGTTAAACCCAGTAACGTTTTAGTAGGATTGAGTACAATTTATAATTCAGGTGTAAATATACATAAAACATACGCAAAAGCTTCGAAAAAAGTTGGTACTAGTCTTTGGCATCTCAATAAATAACTGAAAAACTCGTAAATCTATCACATCTTTCGACAGATCAACGCCTTCACGCTATTTACTGCCTTTACTTTGTTTTCTCAATGGCTTTCGCTCATGTTTCTTCATTTTTTTTCTAGACACGATGCATACATTCTTATATTTGCTATTTTTTCCAACAGTTTTCTGCTTTTATCGCTAATCTTAAGATTGCCTGCCTGATGCTGCTCTTTTTTTTAGAAAAAAAGAGCGAAAATTAATATCGAACAAGGCAAACATAACATATTGAAACAGAATCCCTCTCAAAAATAAGAGAATTAGTATTCCACACACGTTCAGCAAACAAAAACAAAATGTGCCAAAAAAATGTTGATAATACTTCCAAAACTAATGAAATTTAATAAATAAATGATCAAAAATGACTTTATGAATGTTTGAAAAACAATCAAAACTTGTAACGTTTTAACTTTTTTAGTTAACATTAACGGCATTAACGGCAACAAAACAAAAAAATCGAAAATATTTTAAAATATTGCACTTCCTTTAAACTAGTATAATTCCACTTAAAACTACTCAAACTTAGTCTAACCTTACTTACATTAAAGGCAAATCAAACCTAACCTAGTCTAACCTAACTTAACCTATTTTGTCCTAATAAAAAAAGGTTTACCTTAAAAAAGATGATATCCAAAAAAAGTGGATTGGCTACATCAAAGACCGGTAATTTCAAAAAAAAAATTAAGTGAAAAAATTAAAACAACCAAAGGTGAAATTCCTTATATCAGTTTGTTTAAAAAAATACACCAACAAATCTTCGAATCTGCAATTGTTTTCCTTAATTTTGTAAAAATTACTCGATCCGAAACAAATAAAACGAAATTACAACTCTCCTAATAGAAAAATGCAAACTGATACCACAAAATTTAAACGGGTATCGAGTCCTGAACTAATATTTTCCCGGATGACTCCACTCGCTTCATGCGCGCACTTTAACAACAAATAAATCCGACATGAGCATAATGGGGATGAAAATACGGATACACGCGTCTTCTCAGTCGCGTCGCAACGTGCAGATAATTGACAGAATTGCATCGTAAATCGATACACTTTCCTGCTGCAGTGACACAACTCTTTTTATCGTTTCTTTATCGTTTCCAATACCATCTTTCAATAAATCGTTATGTTGATTTATGATCTCACTCCTGGCTTAATAAAAAACGTAAAGACATCACAAATAATTGCTGAGACATCGGAAAGATGTCATGATGTGATCCTACCTCAATTTCTATGAAATATAAGCGAAATCTATCATACTAACAGTTCTAATTGTAAGACATTAATATCGTTTTAAATTGTTTAGAATTCAATAAATTCTATCGCTGAATAGCGTCGTTGAGTTTTTTGCCTATATATTAAAGAAGCGCTTGCGGCGCCATTACATTTAAATCAAAATATATGTTGGTAGCCCTACGTATGGCGGTTAAGCTGCTTTCGGGGCGCGCCGCACAGTGGTCTCGACCCATCAAATTTGCCGCATAAATATTTCCAATTGTGCTAGAAAGAAATTGAGCTTGAAAATTTGAGTTTATTCATCGATTATTTAGCCAGAAATGTTGATACATCCATTTATTATGAGCAAACATGAAGATATTTCATAGGTTTGATAAAAAATTAGAGGATTTGCGAAAAAGAAACAAGAAAATAGCACTAATGTAAAAAACTCATAGTTAACATAATCTGTAGAAATATATTTTAGTGAGAAGGGTCACATATGATTCAGAAGAATTAGGCAGATAATTAAACGAAATTTCAACATGATCAGGCCACGAGAAGATACCAAAGAAGCGAAAGAAGGTTAATTCAAGGAACATAGCTTAAAAAGATCCAGTTAAGTCTGGTCCCGTATAGTCACCGGGAAATAAATTAATGTTTTAAAAACCGCGACTATCGTCTGAAAAGCGTTTAAATCAATATAGAGATAAAATAATATTTAAAACAATAAATGACATTTAAAGCAAAAAATCATAAATCTTACAATAATAAAACGGTTGAAATCCGCAATAAAATACCGTCGGTTACAATGCAAAATTGTTCGTATGTGCGTATGAATAGCCTCATTTGTCCAAATCAATTTGCACGTCATTGTGTCGGATGTGTATTAATATGTTCTCGTTTTCCCGGCACGTTTTTGGTGCTTTCCCGGCACATTCAACGCATTCGCACATTCGCGGAAGTGGATAAATGTCCTCCTCCCCGGCGCCGGCGATACGTTTTTGTTAACGCTTTCATGCGTGCACGCTTTAGCGTAATGCAAAACGCACACGCGAATCTGGTGCGTTAAACGTGGGTGCGAAAACGTGTAATGAACGCCTCGCTTTTCGGGTAATAGATAGCCAATATATCCACATCAATTCCAGGACAACCAAGACGACTACAAAAGCACAGCTGGAAATAGGGAGAGCGCGAGAGTGTTAAAAGGGATGACGTTCGTTTACCCGCCTGATAGGCATTTCTTTTTTGTGGGTTAAGAAAAAAAGGGAGGCAAATGTGGTTAGGAGGCCACTATAATACATACTGTTTATAAGAAATTGAATGAATTGATGATATTTCCATTTTTTATTTCCATTTCTTATAAAGGTTTGACTGTATGTACGGAATGATAAACTGCAAGATAATGAAATGAGGATTGACGTTAATATCAATATTGAAATAGGAGGCAAAACCATCGAACAAGTGTGCAGTTAAATATCTGGGAGTAATTTTTCTTTATTTTCCTCTGTAAATGGCGCGTTAGTATCAGCAGCTTGTTTTATAATTATTACCCCAAGATTTGTAAAGCCCTATCCAAAGGGCTTTGTCGAGTTCACCAGCGGAATAAACACGTAGAAACACACAAAAATGAGGTTCGAAACACGTCGATAAGGGGGGTTAAAACATACTTACTCATTGACAGTGCAATGCTGGATTAAAACTAACTTTATTTCACAGACAACAGGTTAAGGTTTGTTGAGCATGCGCGACTTAACATGTTGTCTATTGTTGACTGTAGAGATTTTTTTTTTCATTAAAAACTAATACAAAGTAAGGTAAATCATGCGTGGACAGGTCAAGAAGGCTTTATGCATCCTTGATGTTGCGTCTAATAACACTGCGTGGTCGTGCGTATAATATAAATCAACTGAAAGAAAAAGACGGCAAGGCAACATCTTGCATCTTACTGGCAAAACGCAAAAAGTCGTTCTGTACCAATATGGATAACAATACATGCTTGACGTAACGAGTTACTAGATGGGAAGAACCTCAAGAATTTCTTAACGCAGAAAAACGCCTCTATTGTACCATAGACTACGATGCCAGAAGTACCGAGAAATTCTTCGTGTACTTAAAGCTTGCAATTAGCAAATTATTATAATCACAATTGTTTTGACCCTCTATAATATCAAAATATCCATTTGCTCATTATCTCTTATATGGCGCTCATTTGAGCTGTAAAGATTTGAGATGATCTTTCAGTTTGAGATTGCCGCGAATATATAAGTGTGAATTATATTCACAAAGTCATGATTCTACCTCGTCGACAGCCAAGAGGCGACTGCGCTCCACTCATTTATTTTTTGCTGACTTGAGCATTATACACTATGCGCTAGGCCTTGAACGCGCAATGTACGTCTATTGACTCTTATGTATTTTTATACGTTACTTTTATATGGCAAGGAACTACAATGTTGCGATATGGCAAAGAAAGAAAATTGGACGCTGACTAGGCATAGATAACTTATTACAATTGCGCAAATCTATGCCAAAAAGCCATTATAAAAAGGGGTTCAGCCACCCAAAAAGACAGTTCTTACCAAGTTACCACCAGTCTTCTTCTCTTGTCCATTATGCTGTGCTTAAACCGAGATTTCTAGAACCTTTTAGTGAGTCTTCACATTCTTGTATTTTTGCCTTTCTGCTCGGCAATCACCGAGCCAAGCGAGTAAACTTTTACTCAAAAACAAAAAAAAGTTTAATAAAGCTGTGATGAGAAAAGGTAATAAATAAACAGTGACAATGTAATGGCTTAATATTAAGTGAAATCGTCTGAAAAATGTAAAGAATTTTGTTTCTCGTCACCCTTTCATGTGCATTCAATTCCATTCCGAGGCTGTGGGCTTAATCTTATTCCATATAGTTTCCAAATTTTATTTTCCATTATTATTATTCCTCCTTTTAAATTATCACCCAACTTTTTTCTATTTAAACTTTGTCTATCAAAACAAATACGTAGTTACAAATTTTAGTCTTAGAATCTTTATAGGGATACAGAAAATAAAAGAAGATAATATTTGATGACTTAATAAAGCAACCACCATTAAATTATGAAAAAACGGGCAGAATTTCCGGGTTATTTTTTTCAATACGCGTGCCTCCAACCTCCTCCTCTTCGCAAAGTTGCGAGTTGCGAATAAATAAAACATGCATCGAAGAATGGCAAAGAATGCGATTGTAATTCAAGGCGTTATTCGTCCGAGAGGCCCGTTGAATAAATGTATCGACGAGAGAGCCACACGCAAACCGAACTTTCTTATAAGTACGTTTGTAAGAACGAAAAACACACAGCCGCTATGAACGTGTATTGCATTATGTTAAAACTTATCTTACTTTACTTGCGTTTCATAGACGTTTACTGTTTTAGCGGTGATTGCTTTGATTCGCCATGCGAAAGCGTGCAATGATGATGCTGATCTATTGCGTCGTTATCGCTAAAGTGCGTTAAGGGCCTTCGTTTAAGCGAGATTAGCATTGTTTTAAGGCAGATGCACCTGCGAGTTATAGCCTATGTTTAATGGAAGATGTTTTTATCGATTTTCCATTTAGGCGCCATCTAGGAGGTGTTATTTAGTAACTAGCGCAATCTGTTGAGTACAAACTTAATTATTTCTAAACCATATTTATAATTTTCAATGCATTCGGATTTTCACAATATTTATTTATAAATAAAAAGGGCGTATTCAAATTGACCGCCTTGGATTTGAAAAAGGAAAAATTTTATAAGGCGTCGTTCACACCGGCGACTTCGGCTTTGGGCTTCTATACCTACGCTTGTCTAGCGAATGTAGTTAAAAAGAGATAGTTAGTGTTGCTAGTTTGCTCAAAGCCAGCGTAATTAAACTGGTCGGCTTCACAAACTTTGACAAGCGTTGTGGAGATAACAAACCTTCCTAACGAAAAGTAGATAAGATGAAATGGAGAAAAAACGAAAACCGATCTGAACATGTGTAGAAGACATGAATCCATCAACGGTATAGAAGAGGGCGCACCAAAGCCGACGGGTGGATGCCACCGAAATGCGAAGCCGAAGCGCGCTCGCTGTGTAAACGCATCGGGCTTCGAAATTCGAAGCTCGACGAAGCGAGGCGAAACGACGCCGCCGGTGTGAGAGCCCCCATAAGTTAACGGGCGCTGCTAGCGCCGCACGTGCGTAGGCAACCAACTCAACACCTTCATTAACTTAACTTTTTAAATTCGAAACTCGACGAAGCTTACAAACAGCTAAGACGATGGTAAATCACAGGAATTTTCAGTCAAAGCCATGACGGACAATTGCGGCATGCCCCTAGTTAAATTATTTCCTTCTTTCGTTGTGGAGTACTCAAGTTAGTGGAATATTCATGTCCCGGTTTGGGACCTTGGTGAAAATTGGCAAAACGTAAAATATGCAATGCGATAACAATTTTTACACGGGTGGTCTTGATGTCTCCACGGGCAGCTCGCGAGAAAGAGAGAGACACCCGGCTCGTGGAATGTACAAGTCGTCGTCGCACGTCCGCATTAAATTGTCCTAACACACGCACATACACACACACACACAGATACAGACAGAGTCACACACACAGACACACATTTTATACCATGGGATGCCAGCAATGTGGTGTCATTGCCAAATTTAAAATATGCATGGTGGATCTCTCTTTCCTGTCTCCTCTCCTTGAATTCTCGCACCTTGTCTCTCTTTTTCTGTCCTGTTCTTTTTTCTTCTGTCTTCAACTCTTTTCATATCTTCTCTGCTCTGCTCTTTTCATCATTTGTCTTTTTGCTGATACTCATCTTATTCCCCCTTCTCTCCTCTTCGTTCTTCATCTCTCTTCAAGTCTTTTGATCTCTTCTCTTCTCGGTCCGTCCTCTTCTATCTTATTCTTTACTCTTCTCTCCACACCTCTTCTGTCATCTGTCCTCTTGCCTCCTCTTCCCTCTCTTCTAGTCTTTTCATCTCTTCTCTGTTATTTTCTCCATGACTCTGCTCTTCTATTCTATTCTTTCCTCTTCCCTCCGCACATTTTCTTTACTGTTTTCTCCTCGGTTTTTTCTCTTCACTCCTCCTTCCTATCTTCTTTACATTCTCCTCTGCTGCTCCTCTCCTGCACGCTTCACTTCTCACGATCCCTTTTCACTACTGCAAATTTGACTCTTCTCCAATTCAATCAACCTTAACATCTCACTTCCCCTCTCGGGCCCCCTGTTTCGAAACGAACAAACCAGAAAACTCAACCCTACAAAATCGCAATTGGTCTACCCCACAAAACCTTCATATCACATTGTTTGAACCACCATTCTGTTGTCCGGACGCCCATCCATCCGGGTCGAGATGAATACAACATTGTATACAATGTGGCACGATCGCCACACACACTGCCGACTCGCGACCCCAACGACACCGCGAAATGTGCAAAAGTTAAAAATACGAGTACAGCGATGCAATGCGGCAAGTGGGTTTTATACGCGCTCGTGGAATGTCCGGAAACGAGTCGCGAAGATAAAAAACGAACAAACGAACGACAACGACGTCGACGTCGAATGAAACACATTCGCGGGCGAGTAGGTAAACGGTGCATTTTTTCGACCGAAGTGTCCGCAAGATTCCCGCAGAGCTTGGTGGCATGTGCGCGTCGAGCATAAGTTTACATCTTTACGTCTCTTTAAATCGCTGCCCGTTATGTAATTTTCTTTCTTTTTTTTCCTCTCATTTTACTTGCATAAAATATGCGTTAATCAGGCCAGAAAGAAGTGTGACTGATTAATATACTATAAACTAATTGTAAGTAACAAGGGAATCATTTAATTCAAGAACAAATTATGACAAACATTTTGTTATTAAATCATTTCACCAAGTTTTTGTTTACTCACATTACTATGATTCTGAATGTGAAACTGTAAACCAATTCATTTTCTTTGTCGGCATTCACAACCTACGTAATTAACTAATTAATGCAGTGATTTAAACCGCACGTCACGTCGTCATTATGCAATTACACAATGCCACCATGCCTGCCAAAATGGCGATTAACCTTACTCCTTCGCTTCTTCGCGCAACACCTAAGTGTAATTACCAACATTTAGGGGCAACCTTTCCACCAAACAACATATCACCTCTATTTACATCATTGAATTCCCAGTAATCACACTAATCTCAACTCCCGACAAGCCAACCAAATCAAGAAATCGCACAAAAAATGTTATAAAACTATCAAACGACCACTTTATCTCTCTCCTTCTGCTATCTGCTGTTTCCGTTGTTGCTGTTGTTTCTATTGCATTCTGGCAATCACATTCGAACTTCATGAAAACCCGTAGTATAAGTATAGTTATGTTCGTGTGTGATAATAATACTCGTAAAAACAAACGAGCGCGATGCCCTCAACAGTAGAACAATTAAAAGTTTGCCGTCTTGCGGTACAACCACGACGAGTATACCGTTGATTTTTTACACTTTCTTCCAACGCTCCACGTGGTTTGGCACGGCGAAAAAAAGGCGTGTATCCGGTTTGATGGTTCTTTTTTGTGCAAGCCATGATAGGATATCTTAAACATTAGCGCCATCTGTTTTGCGCGACGTATTTTATTGCAGAGTTTAACGTCTTGCAGATAACATACAATGGCGAGTTGCATAGTATCAACCCGAGTGTACCTTGTATGTATTTGTTTGTCAGCCAGGATAACCTTTCCTGATCGTTTGCCATTTCGGCAAAGCGTGTGTATGTGGCTTGAATGTATGGGTCGCGCCTCGAAAAAGGCTTAAGTCGCTCATTAAGACAAGGCGATGCGCATTATGGTAAGCGGTGTGCTTTCAAGTAAGCGCAAAAACGTGTAAGTCTAACTAGCCATTGACGCATAAACATCCTCTGCGATGAGTGTGAGAGATACGCGGATTGTCAACTGGCAAAACGTTCGTTCTTTTAGGTATATTTTAATTAAATTAAAAAAAAAACTTAACCATAGCCCACCTGGGCAGCACAGTTGGTAGTAGTAGTTGGTAGTCCGAGGTGGGTTCCACATGTGTGAATTAATTATTTAATTAATTCACACAAATATTAATCACGTAAAATCCACATCATTAAAATCACACTACAAGAATCACAACAATTATAAATCACACCCCAAAAATCTTTCATTACAACTACAACAAACAAAAAACACGAGGCAATCTCAACACTCATCAAGGAATCAACACAACACCAAAAATCAACAATAACAACATCAGAAATGATCATGTAAAATATAAAAATAATAAATAAACATGTATCCAGGCTGAAGGACCAGTTAGGTCGATAGCCAGGTCTATGGACCAAATACAATATTATATTATTACTTAACTATATGTTGATGCATTATAAGTTTGAACACTTAATAAGTTTGAAAGTTAACAGTGTTGATTGTTAATAGTGTTTCATAGTTAATAGTGCTTTTTTCGATTTTTATATAAAAATCGAGAAAATTTGATGCGCAAGACCGAATGTTCCATAAGAAAGAAAACATACTAGAAATGCATTAATCTTTAATTGAGGGTTGATTTATCTTTGAACAAATATACCTTCTTTTCGATTACCAGAACATTTAATACGATAGAAAAACTATTATGCACCCGATCGGATATTAACAAGGAAAATATAATGCGCTCGACCGGATTACTCACGAAGAATAAATATTCTATTCGATCTCCATGAAAGATAAAAAGCAACTATGTGAAAATGAATATAAGATGTAACATTTGAATAATATCTGTATCAATAAGGAATTGTGTATCAAAAAGAAAATATGATTCCTCCAAACGGATGATCAACGAGAGTCAAACCTTAATATTCTGGCCTCTGGATGCCAATTACTGCTAATTGTCATTTCAAAATATGTAGATTTATTTGCGTACGATGCGCATTTCGCCGCGAGACATCATCAGGTACTAACAATTTACAATGTGCGTTCACATATTCATACAAAAATATTTGGGGGGTTCAATATTGCGGGTGAGGGGAGAGCGTAGTAGTAAGTCTAGCTGGTCGTTTAAAAGGTTGTCCGCATTATCATTTATCCTTTTTATATAGATGGCTTCAAGCACGTTTAGCTTGTAGCCTTTGGGAGACAGATGGAGAATTTTTATCCGACCGGATTCCGTAAGGAGTTATATTCCATTCATTCCGATGATTGTAACAAACAAAAATCAATATACTATATGAAAAAATGTTGCTTCATATGGTATATTGCAATATGTACTGACAAAACTAGAAAATATGATGCCCCGACCGGTTTATCTCGGAGGGACCAAACTTTAAAAGTATTCCTTCTTTTAGAATGAAAATTCCTTTTCTTGTTATCTTCCTTTTGTCTTTAACTAATTGTTAAAATAATTTCAGCTAATTTTCCATCTCTTAAACATTAATCGTCAATTGTATAAATCTCTGTTGGTACATAAAACAATCAATCAATGCAAACTTATCTCAAAAATGCAACAAATCAATGTTAAACCATAAAATATTTGTTGCAAATCAAAGTAAAGTGCACGGCTAGTTAACGAGTGCAAACCATCAACCAACGAACCAAATACTTGGTTAATAATCAATTATTTCCCTCGAAAGCGACCTAAATCCGTGCCGATAGGCCACGTGTGCAAAATGTCACGGCTTGTCGTCATCATCATCTCGGAGGAGAGTGTAGCGTCGAAGTAGGCGCCACAAAACGAAAAGCAACGAGTGCATTTGTGCAAATCGCGGTGCAAAAACGGCATGTCGTCACTATCGCGCGCCCAAAGCTGGCCGCTACTGTCGGGGACAGTGCCGGCCGACGACGCACGCCCTACGACACCGACCAAACATCAGCAGCAGCTGCAGGCACGCCGCCTCCTCTGCCGCCACTATTATCCGGAGGGCGGCTGGGGCTGGGTGATCACCGTCTGCGCCGTTCTCGTGCACGTGCTCAATCATGGACTGCAGCTGGCGTGCGCTCAGCTTGTTCAGCCGGCGGCGTTCAAGTTCCACGTGCCACCCATGTATCCATCAGGTAATATACTCACAGAAAGCCTCCAAAATCTAATCAGAACACATGACATCTTCCTTTCTTTTAATTTTCGATTTTTTAAACTAAAACGCACACGATTCAAAAATGACATTTACAAACTCAATCCACATAACCTCAATAAATCTCCAAATAATAACACGTATGCAACCAAATGTACTTTCGAGTAAATTTAGGCGCGTGTGTACGGTAATGCATCACTCTCAGGGGGGTACGTACGAAATGCGAATTAATGCGCGCCGACGCGAAATTAATGACACCAAGCGGATCATCACTTATACGCTGAGAGATGCCGTGGCGAAGGAGGCTCGTCCGCAATTGCACCGTGCAACGTCGAATTTAGAATTTAATGCGGCACGCGCGGGTACCGTGCAAATTTATCGTCGTCGAGAGCCACAGCCGTGCATATTCGCACATTTGTCGAGGCGGTCTTAATCTTCGTCGTGATCGTCACATCATTAAACACGTGCGGGCTGCGCTGTGCCATGCTGTAAAGCTGGGAAACAAACGTAGGCAATGAGAAATATTTCTTACTAAAAGCCTGTCTTTTTTCGCGGATTGATTAATCGTTATTATCATTCATAAAGCACGCGTGATGATGAAAATGTAGAAAGATGTGGAAAGAAGAGGAAAAACGTATTTATAGTACCGAAATGCCGAATATCAAAGGAAAAATGATGTATTTTAGAAAGCTGCTGAGATATTCGTTTTAAATATAACAGAATATCTGACTGAAAATATGTCTAAATGTAGAATTTCAATATTATTTGCTTCAATAATCTTGATAGTGTCACGAATATTACTAGTTCAATGTTGAAGCCTTTAAAACTATATAATTACTAGATAAATATGAAAAAGAGAGAAAAAGTTTGCAATTTTTTCTGTAATTTTAAAAAAAGGCCATAACTTTGGACAGAAACATGATAAAAACACGAAACTGCTTTCAAATTAAACAGAAACTATTCTATTTTCATGGAACACATAGATTATTAAACTATTAATTGCGATTGATACATAAAATGACATGATTTTAATCAAAAAATGCAAATTCAAGATCAATTTTCAAATGTCTTTAAAAATTACAATACCTTCTTTCATAAATATGATAGAAACATGAATCAACTTTTATTACTACTATAAACTATTCTACTTATATAATTATACTGTAAAACCTGAAGTTACTGAATTTTACTATTGTTTACCTATGAATTTCTACGAACTAATATGTTAATTGTCGGCTTTTAAAACACGCATATCATTGAAATATTTTAACAAACGTCATAACTTTCTTCAGAAACATGATAAGAACATTCAAATCCAATTAAATTCTCCATAAACTAATTTATTTTCTAGTAACATATAGATTATTAAACTATCAAATGAGATTGATACGAAAAATGATATTTTTTAAATTTTTGATGCGTAAAACACTTTTCTTTTCACATTTTTTAAATCTAAAAATGCAAATTGAAGATCAATTTTCAACTTTTTTTTTTAAATGCAATATCTTCCTTCAGAAATATGATAGCAACATGAATCAACTTTTATTACTACTATAAACTATTCTACTTACATAATTATACAGTATAAATAGAAGTTATTGAATATTACTTTTGTTTAACTATGAATTCCTTCATGTTAATATGTCTTCCACATTTAAAACACTCAAATCATTGAAATATTTTAATAAACTTCATAACTTTCTTCAGGAACATGTTAAGAACTTGCAAATTTCTTTAAATTCGCCAGAAACTAAACTATTTCCTAGTAACATATGGATTATTAAACTATCAAATGAGATTAATACGAAAAATGATATTTTTAAATCAAAAATGCAAATTCAAAATCAATTATCAAAAGTTTTTAAAAATTACAATATCTTTCTTAAGAAACATGATAGAAACATGATTCAAGTTTTATAACGACTATAAACTATTATATTTACATAATTATACTTTAAAAATAGAAGTTATTGAATTTTACTATTATTTATCTATGAATTTCTACATATTATTCTACTCAATACATAAAGCTGATATTTCAATACAATTTAAATAACAATAAAGATAAATGTTACTTTTCTAACATGCAAATGCACTCTATTTTTGACATTTATACCACCTACACACATCAACTGTATTTTTAGAGGCAAAATAAGTATCAAACACAAATTGACATTCACTCAGTACGCAAATTCCACAAAATCTCAATATTTATCAGATCAATAATCTCGATAATGCCGCGAATAAACACACAATTTCATTATTTCGTAGCAAAGAAAGTTCTTTGCTCTGAGAATGAGCAAATACCACCCACAAAGATTGAAACGTATTGCACTTAAGCCTAGAATAAACACCACCATTGGAATTCAATTTAAATTCGATGAATACCGATGAATATCGATGAATATCAATGAATATCAATAAGTAAAGTCAAATCAGTACCTGTTACATTTCATGAAGTCGATAAATTACGTTTTTTTGTGTGCTCAAAAACTCAAAGTTCAATCAATAGTCGACTTCATCCAAAAGCATACATAACATTAGGTCAACTATAATGTTATTTATTGCTTTAAATAAAGTTTAAGCAACTTTTTCACTATAATAGTAATATACAATTATGGTTTTAGCAATGTTAGTTTTATTGCTATTACGAAGAAGGAATTTCACCGTTTGTGATGAATTTTGGGACAAAGTTGATCGAAATTTCTTGTCGAATACTGTTTATATATGTGTGTTTCACTAAATTTTCGCCTACATATAAAGAAAGGCAAGTATTTTGTATCTACTTTTTGGTATTTTCATGTAACAGTTTGTAGTTTGTAATAGGAGTTATATATTTTGGTCAATTTAATACAATGTAGTGCCATCTCCCGGTGGCGTTCTGAAGTCACGCTGGGTTTGGGAAATGCAGAGATAGTTTCTGCATTGGATGTCAGATGGCGCTACGTGTACCATTTTACAATTAATTTATCATAACTTTAATACATAATAATTTTATAAAAATACGCAACTGTAATCATGTTAATTATCATTAATTACAATTATGTAAATTACAAATAAATAAATGAACAATGAACTAATCTTTAAATAACCGAAATAATGTGTTAAAAATTAGGTGCTACATTTCAAGATTATTTTCTCCTAAACAAATTTAAAAAAAGGAAATTCTTATCTAAGAGTATTAACGAAAAGAAATGATGATTAACGAAACAATAAAATAATATCAATATCAGGAAAACTTCCCAAAAGACTTGCAACGAGAAGTAATTTAGTAAGTTTCGACGACAACTTGCTATCTTCATTGTTTCCTATTGATTAAAGTAGAAAACTTTGAGACAAATAGCAACATTTGCAACGCTCATTAACAAAATTGCCAGAAATTCCAAGAAAATGGAAGATGCAGCCAATTTTTTCCAAATCAACATGCTTATTTTTCGAATCTCATAAAAAATTAATAAAATCTCATTCAATCAAATTGTTTTACATTTGACATAAATTGTTTCCAGAATTATTGATCGGAACTTCCCTTAATCTTCATGATCTCACTCTCTCTCACAATCAGTGACAATCAGACGTGATTGCTTCATATGATCGGTTGTATCACATGAAGGGTTTGCTGTTTGTAATTCGCTGTTCGCAATTCGCCAACGCAAACGCAAACATCGTTGTCGCGAATCGGTCACGTATATCAAACTTGTATTATTGGTGGGCCCCCTTCTTAGCGATAACGATTGCGTGGGTCGTGTGTCTGTGTGTGTGTGTGTGTGTGTGTGTGTGTGTGTGTGTGTGTGTGTGTGTGTGTGTGTGTGTGTGTGTGTGTGTGTGT
>WSZQ02083140.1:4665-16484 GCA_019419845.2 Weissflogia rhopalogaster
GAAAAGAGGAAAAATAAAACATAAAATACTTACATTGGCGACAAAAATACGTGAATTCAAAGGAGTTTGGATATTCAAATCCTCCAAGAATGCCGAAGAAAGGCCGTAAGTATTGCCATTGAACGGCATAGAACCGCCGCCCCCACCTCCTGATCCCATATTACTGTGTCGATCCATCATATCGCGGCTACCACCACCGCCGCCACCTCCACCACCCCCACGATCACTCCGATCGCGATCGTCATCACGTCGACTTTTGTTGCCAATCAAATTCCCATACTTATCGCGTTTGTTGCCGTAGTCCTCCTTGATGACCATTTTGCGACCCTTCAGATCGTAGCGATGCATCACCTCGAGACACTTCTTCGCCGACGACGCGTCCGCAAACTCGACGATGCCACAGCCTCGCGCCTTGTCATTCTCGTCTACGAAGAGTTCGACAAAGGCCACCTCGCCAACCTGCTGTCGGAAGAGATCCTTCAGGTCCTGCCAGCGGTACTCGTACGGAATGTTCGAGACGTACACGCGATTGTTGGACGACTTCATGCCACCGCCGCCGCGATCGCGCCCACCGCCACGATCTGCACTGCGATCGCGCTCCGTGGAGGAGAAGCGCGTAGGGCGGTCGCGACGTCCGCCGCCACCACGCTGGCGGTCGCGCGAACGCTCGTGATCGTCGTCGCCCATCATTCGACCCACCGCAAGCGAGGAATTCCCACGAAATGAGCAGAAACGCAGCCCCCAAGACCAAATGGCCACCTGCAGGAGCGTCGACGAACACGGTATGGACGGATGGAAACAGAGAGATTAGGCACGTAAGACACAGACGCCGGAGAATCAACAAGGGTACGTCTTGCTAATCAGTGGATTCGGTTGAAGAACAAACGATACCTTGCGAATGGATGGACTTACGAACCCACCAAACACGTTCCAACGTGCGCCAACTTACAACTTGTGAATTTTGCGATAACGGGCGAATACTTGCAGGTTAAAACGAAGCCGTTGGAAGAATTATAGAAAATGGCTGCTGTTATCGTTGGAAAATCACACACAACTGAGGGCGCGACAGTAGGTTATGACAGTGTTACCAACGTAATTTAAAATTCAAAAATCTTCAAAGCATAATTAAGTTTGACGTTCGTGGATAAAATTGAATGAATACTTAGAAGAATAGAAGAAGATAGATTAGTTTATAATAAATCGAATGGTATATGATTTATTAAAATGTAATCAATAAGTTAATTTTATGACCCTTTTAAATTTGAAAATACGTGCAATGAATGTCAAAATTTCAAGAATGTAGCTGTCGAAATTCTTATAAAAAAGATACTAATGAATTGAAAATCAGTGTTTTCATTAAAATTTAAATAATTAATCCTTTCAAACTTTCAATAAACTTTCAATAGAAAAAAATAATGAACCTAGTGTTTTTTTTTCTAAAATAAACTCCCTAGAAATATAAATAGAAACAAAATTTATTTATTATTAGTAAAGAAGTGGCTCCATATTTAACATTTGCAACAATAAATATATGTATTTTATTCTTCGTAGCTTTTTCTGTAAAATGTGTAAATTCTACAAAACAACGAAAACAGTGGTAATAACGTGAACACTTCAATATTAATTTTCACCCAAGGATAGTTACTTAAAATTAATTTATTTTTATTTTTAAGCGTGTATAACATTGTCATAAGTGAAACAAATTCAATGAAAACTTAGATGAAGATTGATTAGTTAATAACAAATCGAATGGCACATTGTTTAATAAAATGTAATCGATATATTACATTTTGTCAGTTTTAAATTTGAAACAAGATTCATTGACGCAGATGTCAAAATTTTAGGACTGTCGAAATTAACAAAAATGAAAGAAAAAAACCAAAACAACAAAAAGCAATGTTTTCGGTTAATATTTAAGTAATTTATCAATACATACATTCATTTTTTCTATCATACTGGTGTAAAAATAGTTACTTTGGAATTAATTGCATGTAAAACTTTCACACGAAAAATCCTTTCAAACATTATGTCCTTTTTCTAAAATAAAGTCCCTAGAAATATAACTAGAAACAAAAGCGGTTTATTATTAGTGAAGTAGTTGGTGCGAATATAAGTTTAGCAATAAACATTACGTGTAAATCAACAAAATAAGGAATGATCTCCAAATAATAACGTAAGTTAATAATTTATTCGCTTTATTCTTCTTTCATATTCTCATATAATACATAACAAAATTCATATTTCCAAATATACAATGCCTTAATTACATATACGACCTAATCGAGAAAGTACCGTTTATTACTTAATGGATATCCTAGGGCGTACGATATACGTTTTGCTAGGGCGACTGTCGCGCTAGCAAAAGCGGCAATGAAAACCAAATCACACAATCGAATCGCAATCGAATACAAAACTTAGAATTGACTAAAACTGCACAAACTGCGTACACCAGAGTTGGGAGAGAAGATTCGCATATATATCTATCCAGCTGAACCCTAACTATTCTCTCTATATATGTAAATCACAACTTTATCAAGCCCTTATCTATCAAAATGTCATCATTCAAATCGCGTGTCTTTTCGAGTGTGCAAAAATATTCTGTTCAACGCAGCAGGCTAAGGATCACATCAGTCGTTTGATACTCATCCACGCAAAGAAGATTTCCCCTCAAAATCATTGCCAATTCGCGCAAAGTTAATTCATAGACTAATTCGTAACTCGATATAAATCTTTGTAGTATCAGTACCTTTGCCGTTCACATTGTAACGCCTCACATTTTTCATCAGTTTCGTGAAATAAAGCTTCAATTGCAAAAATATTCTTCAATTAGTCCTAAAAACGCTTTTAAAATTCACATGATCAAATTCAAATTTTAATTTACTTTAATTTACTAAACATAAATTAAGTTTTTTTGTTGTTGTTGAATGTTGCTCTAATTTTCTAAGAGTCTAAAATTTGCCTAATTATTATCTTAACTTGTTTAGCAATTAATTTCTATCATTAAATTTCGTTATGTTGAAGCTTTGGCTTCAATGTCATGTGTTTAAAATTTGCTAGGTTTTCGCTACTTTCCTTGTTTTGGTTTGAAAATAATGCGTACGTATATTCATTCATTGAGGATCGATTATAAAATGTCTTGTGTAAATTTGCAATTATTTGCAGTGTTTTGTTGCAGTTTTTTTTTGCACTCGGTAGGTATTTTTGCAGGCTTGCGGCGTTTTATTTTTGGTGTCCTCCCACAGAATTAAGTTAATCGATTTTAATAGCTATATAATATATTTATAATAATAGTTGTCATATAATGAGTGGAAGTATTTTCGGTTACAACAGCGTCTAACTGCACGTTTAGGTTGCATTTCCATCGCATCTGAAGTTTTCAGGTTTTCAATTTTAGTAGATAGAGCGTTATTTTCATTGGCAACACAAAAATGCCCCTCCGAGAGCCGCCAGTATCAAATTGCTGTAAAAGGAAACTTAGTGGTTTTGTATGAAGCTTTCTAGCGCGTGCGTGACGACGCCTTTGTAGGGGATTTTAAATTGTTTGATAACGCGTGCCGCGCAGCAGCTGAGACGGGTGTGTTTGGCGGTGTTCACCAGCTCATGGACGCGCTGCCCGATATCAAGGAGGCTGGCAAAGGTCTCGCCGGCGTTGTTGACGAGATCAAGGTGGGCGCCGTGTTCGAGGAGGATGGCAGGTAAACGGGTCGGGCAAGGTCGCGCCATTGCTGCTAGATGAAGTGGTGTGTTGCCCTCCTCGTCACGCGCATTCGGATCGGCGCCCACTCGTAGCAGCACCTCGGCAAGGTGTGCCGAGGGAAACTGACAGGCCGGGTAGCGTCCAACGAGTGCCGCCTCTCGACAGCACGCCAAGTGCAAAGCTGTCCGGCCGAGTTTGCAGCGAATACGCAGACGCACTAGGCTATAAATAGCGCGGTGGATCTGATCGACGATCGACTCATCAGCGGCGTGCTGGTCCAGCAGACGGGTAAGTAAACAGGCGAGATGCAGCGTGATCACCAGCACGCGGTTCAGGTACGTCGCATCGCGGTCGGCGTGCGGCATGCGTTCCAGCATTGCGTTTCCGCACTCGACCTCGCGCACCGCCTTGCCGAAGACGCGCAGCAGCTCGGCGAACTCCACCGGTGGCACAACGCGGCCGCGCGTCGTCGGCTTGCCCTCCTCGCCCATCATGAACGAGAAGAGTTCCGTGAAGCTGAAGAGGCTACTCTGCGTCATCGGGTTGAGGCGTTGCAGCATCGACTGCTGCATGTCGAGGGCGTAGTTCCACAGTTCGATGCAGCGGTTGAATTTGCCGGCGTCGGCATACACAGCGCCTCGGTAGCGTATGTAATAGCTGGTGTCTGGGTGCGCCGGCCCGAGGATACGCTCACGCATCACCAACGCCTGCATACGCATTTCGTCCGGATCGGCCATAAGATCGTCTAGTCCCTCTGGGTCAGTGATTTCAACGGCGAAGTCATAGGCAGCAACTTTCTGGGTGCGTTGCTTCAGTATTGGAGGATCACCGTTATATCTACGTAAAGGAAATATTTATTTTCAACAAGTTTGTAATGAAACTTAGGTATTACATTAAGTTTGTATCAAAATAGTTTCCCTACAACTTTAAGAGGCTCAAAATTGATTAATGCCATTGAAGTAGAAGTAGACTGATATTCAAAGACATCTCCTGGACTAATACTAGTTTCAGGAGTTATCAGAAACTTACTTTAGTTGGTTGATAATAACGGTTTGATTCAACACACAAGAACGGAACTGAGAGTTCGTAGATATCTCTAGAAGAATCTTAACTTCAAATTTAAGTATAAAGCTTAAAGTAACTCCAATCAGGGTTATTTAATGTCTAAACTATCATGTCGTCGTATAAAGGATATCCAAATTTTCGTTGACCTGATTTAATGATTAACTAAATATTTAAATTACCTGTCCTCCATGGCGCGTTTCCAGTACATGAGCGCACCGATCATATCACGTTTCTTGTCGACGTAGGTTGCGCCCAACAGTTCTAGCGCGTCAATGCGCTCCTTTCGCGACACCAGGTGCGGCAATTTGATTAAGTATTCTACGATGTGATTATGGCCAGTCACCGCTGCCGCTAATAACGGCGTCATTCCTATATAAATGCAAAATAAAATAATTAAATAGTTAAAAAATATCAGGTACATGAGTGCGTGACAGGCTGAATAAGAGGGGTAGGGGGATGGTTTAATGTATTTGAAATAAGAGTACTTCTATTGAGAGTGTGTGATTTTAAGAAGAAAAAAAGTAGAAAATGATCTCACCATAGGAATCAACATCCATTGTACCGCCATGTTCGATTAGCAATTTGAGCACGTCCAAACTCCCTGACTCGGCACAATCGTGCAACGCTGTGTTTCCCTTCACACTCTTGCGATTCACGCTTGCCTTCAGCTTGAGAAGGTATTTCGCAATTCGAAAGTGTCCCTTATAGCAGGCGATCATTAGACACGTGTGACCGTGGCGATTGGCTACTTCAATGTCTAGAAAATATATGCAGCACTATTACAATCGCATATTTGTAACCAAAGATATAATGCAACTGTTTTTACGGTTAAGTTTATCTTTAACCTAGTCAAGCCATTTACTTGAATTAAGCCAACTTAATTGAGTTATATCATAACTATACATCTTCCAATATTAGAGTAGATCAGTGGTAATATGATCAGTCGTTATAAAGTAAGATGGCAATTACCTGCGCCATTTGCAATTAAAAATTTAACAATGTCAATGTGTCCGTCGAAACAAGCAGCTCGCAAAGGGGTTGAATTCGTTCGCGTCGTGCTGTTGACTTTGGCACCATTGTAGATCAGAAGCTGGACAATCTCCAGGTATCCAGCCGCAGCAGCGCACCACAATGGAGGCGCCCCCTCGATTGTTTCCCCATCAAACATAACTGCAATTCACGAGAAATAGAAGACATCAAAAAATCATACCAAAGACAAAAAAGTGAAACTCACCAGAGCCGGGTTGTTCAATATCAGCATTGCAGTTCTCAATCAGATACTCAGCCACCTCATAATGGCCATTCCGACAGGCGATGACCAACGGCGTCGCGCCGGACGTTTTCGCCGCCACCAGCTGGCTCACCTCCTCCTTGCCCTTGTTGCAGTGGAGGTAGATCTGCAAGCGAAAAACGCCGATAATACCAAGCCCGATCGCCACAAGGATGAGAAGCATAATAATAGCACAAAATAGCGGGACAATAGGATTCATCCACTGGTGGAGAATAGGAAAAACAGGTCCGGAGTCCGTCTCCGGCGACATCAAAATAAGTGGTGATGGTTCAAATGACATCCCAAGCGGGAACATCACCGTAGTCTTGGAAATAAACAACAACGATTTTGTTTATAGAATACTTTCACGCGGTGCACTATTCGCCTCCAGGTCTTCTTGTGTTTACCGGCGTTGTAGTGTATGCGGAGTGAGGTAATAATAAGGTGTTGGAACATATATGTTGGTCGAAAATTACCAATGTCTTTAGCCTTGAATTTTTTTTCGGTGTGAAATGTATGAAAGTGGGACACTCACAAGTCTTGGTGAATTTTTGCGACACCAAGTGAACCCAGCTCACGGCGTATTAAGTAATATGTTAATGTAATTAGTTTTAAAGGTGCATTTGTAATTTAAATTGTGAAATTTTATAATTTAAAGATCCAGCCAGGTTATAAATTGAAAGAGGACATATACTCTCATTTTCTTGAGAAACTCCGGCGGAAACACTGATCGTGATTAAATGTTTTCCAACCGAGGTTAATTTAACTTTTGAACGCAATACCAGTGGCGAATTAAGGTAGTCTGAAGTACCCCTATGCACATTTTTATTTAGCCCCCCCCACAAATCTATATTGGCCGTGACCCCAAATGGGCCACAAGGGGGACAACCAATTGTACTAGATGAGCAAACTAAGAGATGATCTAATTGTGCACAACCCATCACCATATGGAAAATACCTAAAGTAGTACTCCCTATTCAGATTCCTGAATCTTGCTTAAATGGTTTATGTTTATATGCATATCAGCCTCTGACAAATAACTAATTGAAAATAAATGAATCATGTTAGGACACTGCATCTACCTTACATAAAAAAGATTTTAAAACGTTAATAACACAAACGAAAACAATGTAATCATTGTAAAATCAAATAAATTTCAACAATGACGAATTTGTACAACCCAAACAAACATAAAAAAGAAGATTAATGATATTAGCGCATCATAAACGGAAATTCCACAAACCGATGCGGACATAAGTAATCGTCTGGTACGCATTACACTGCGCTTTTTTCCACCAGCGCAATGCGCTACAAAATTAGCAATAACAATGTAAAATCACAAGATCTAATGAAAAATGCATGCGATCAAAGTACAAAGTCCTCGCACACCGTGCCCAGCACGGTCGGTTATACACGGCGTCTTTGCGTTCACATTGCGGTTCTCTTCTCATTCTCGATTGTTATAATTGCACAATCGCTGTTTCTAGAGCGGGACACATTGTTTGCTAACTGTTCGCAAAGAAATTTATGAGGAATTAATGACTTTACACTATGCAAATACGATCGTAATGCAAATTAATTAGCTATTGATATGATTACGAAACGGAATTGATTTCTATTTTTAGTGATAAACGTATGCATATTTTAATTTAGGAGGAAAATGAATAACCTAATCTAATATATCTGGAATAATTTATATTTGCCATTAATATAAATAGAAACCAAAATAATGTGATTTGTGAAACTAAATAGGATTGGCTCGTATTCCGACTATTGTACATGATCATATAACAATAGATGGGATAAAAATATACAAATTAATAAAGGAGTTGAAGACGAAGAGAATGGCGACCCTACAAAGAAAAAAATGAACAAGACTTATAATCCCGGAAGAGAATTATGATCAGGAGTTAGAGATAAATATCCAGGGAGTCGAAGGAAAAAGCGGGAATAGTTAAACATATAGGGGTAAACGGAAAAATCTAGAAAATCACTAATTGTAAGCCAATTGGTTTCAATTAATTTCTATTTTATAGATAATCTTAAGCCTATTTTATATTGGAGGGAAATTAATAAAATTGTGTGCAATTATAGATAGATCACCATTAATACATACAGAAAATTTAATAGTTTGATCTGTACTTTATAAAATATACCCTAAAGAAGGTAAAAACGCGAGATCTAGGAGAAATGAGAGACCTAGATAGTTGAGAAGTATATGATCCATATGTAGGGAAAGAGGAAGGCCGTGATTCGTGAGCCAAATAAACATGAACCCCATCCTGCAAATACACTAATTCTGTAACTAAGCCCGGTTTTCATAGACATTTCTCTGTAACTTTCCGGTTCAAAAGCGGACCGCAATTCATAGTCGTCTCTGGGACGAAAATTCTCTAACTCTTAAAATTTATGATTACATGCATTGAAATACGGTGATATCTAAATTTCATATATTCATGTTTTTTATGATACATAATCGCAAGTAAACAGAAATGAAATAAATAAGTCAACATTGTTCTCGAAAAAAAAAACCTTATCTTATTTGTATACCAAAAAACGAGACATTTTTTAGCTTTCTTGTATCTGTGCGGTAGTCATATTATTTTATTATCTAAATTTTCGGCGTACCAGTTGCGGTCGAGATACAAGATTACACAACTCGCACGTAAATAATATGACCAGTGAAACATGGACGACAACCTTGACATTCAAAACTTTCGTTTTCGGTGCTGAGGTGTATTCAATGCTTCGGTTCGATTTCATTTTTATTCGGTGGAGGTATATTCCACACATACATCACGTATACACCTTTTCCAGACGTATTGTTTCTTACAGTCATATTAATTTCCTTTGTTTTTATTGATTTCGGTACTCGTAACATGATATAGCGAAATTTTATTCATACTATTTCGTAATTTATTGTTTTGGCCTGGAATTTTAGTTAGAAGTAGCATACTACTACGCGCATAAAGCGATTTAGTATATTCCAAGGATATATTTACTATTATCTTAAATTGTTTTATGATTCCTTAACTATTTTTAGATTAGTTCCATTTATATATCGGATAGAATGTAGGAATTTAAAGAGATGTTTACATTCTCGAACGCACTACTACCACCATATTGTCATGAAGTATTGACATTCAATATGAATAAATAATCATCGGTAGGCAATTTTTAGGATGTTAATCACGAATTGCAATAATTAGAAAGAGACATGACATACGGAGATTGCAGGTTCAAGTCCTGTCGTAGGCATTCATCATTCCCTCTTTCTAATTATTGCAATTCTTAACATCATTAAATCTTAAAAATTAGCCTACCGATGATTATTTGTTCATATTGTACGCGTTCATTTGCGGAGCATAGTTTACATCTTTTGGAAACAGATTTCTCTCAGTCTTCGCAGCCTGCAACATCAACAGATGTATGGAATTGTAATTTCAATTAGATCGTGCATGCCTGTAACCTGTAATAACAGGAGGTGACACTTTTCAATACATTAAAGAGCTGTGTGTTCTTTGATACATCTACAGCACTCCTTTCCTTCCTTTCGGTTCACAGTTAATTAATGACACTTCGGTTTGTGATTCAATACATTCCACAACATTCTTCATTAACTACTGCTTGCAGCCCTTAACAAAATATCTTGCTAACAAGTATCGCACAGTTGGTTGACCATGGAGCATTGCTAAAATCGTGTGAAATCAGTTCCCTAAATCTACTATTTACAACATTTTTACATTTATAACCGGCTCTTAACATTTGCAAAACATTTTAGAGATCACTAAATTCAATATAAACGTTGTGAGTATTTTTTTAACTCAAAAAAAAAACGATTAACAAATTTGAAATTAATGTTTATACAAAACTTCTCCAGCTATAACATAAACAATCCTGTTTTCAACGTGTTTACGCATAAAGAACGCCTTTTTTTTTCCTCATTAAATCTTCCATCAACATCACACACCTCGCGAGTTGTTGCGTACAAAAATAAGCCCAATTCACCCGAGATTTTCGACGCGGAATTCCGCAATACTTACTCCCCGCCATTTTCGCGCCATTATCACCAATATATACGCAAATTTATGCACATGCCAAATATGAAGCAATTATATATCCGAAGCACTCTTTCATCCCACATTTGTAGGCGCAAAACGTACGATAAATTCATTTTTTGACGGTTTCTGACCGTGTGGCGTTCGGCTAAATTTAGCCGGCACAAAACTCTGTACGAGGACGCCGCGCACGTAGCATACGCCATCTTTTCCTGTTTATGATTGCGCATGTGTGCGAGTGCTTGCATGCCGTGCCTTTTTGGTGCTTGTGCTTCGACAAATAATTATGCCACATATGCAACGAAGGGAAATATTCGGCACGCGCCAGACATTGTCTCGCTGCGACATGAACAAGTGAGCAGTAAATCAAGGTTGTAGACTTGGACTTGTAAAAATAATTTTTCCCGCTGGCGCTTGTCCATCGAAATGGTTTTGGGCGAAAAGTCGCTATCTATAGCAATGATTGCAATTTGTCGGAGAAAAAATCGCGTTGAGTAAACAAACCGGTAAACAAGCCGGTTATGGAATTATACGAAACGCAACTATTAGATAATACCATTCGACAGGTTCATAGGCATTAATTTTTTAAACGTTTCAAGGCTAGTATTAGCCATAACTATGTTGCGTCTAATTGGATTCTAAAAATACATTACCTTAGGAAAGACGTTTTTTATGAATGGAGGTTTTATAATGTTTAAATGTGGAATTATTTAAACAATATGACACAAGCCCCAGCCCCTGATAGTTGACCCATCTCGATATGCTGGAATCTAAGCAAATACAGCATAAGAATCGATCGCAAAGAAATTAACTGCAAAATTTCCTCCACCGCACGTTCTCAATTAAAATAGCAAATCATAGAAGTATTCCTTAAAGCAATAATAACAAAACTTTTATGTGTAATGAACTTTTATCTAGTGATACCAGGAAGAATTTGTGTAAACATTACTTTTTCCGTCATTTGCTACAATCAAAACATAAATTACGCTTGAATCATTCATATATCAGTATAATAAACATATTTGTCGCAGTAAATATTTAAAATTAACCTTTTGTCATATCAGCGTAAATAACGTATAATTTAACATCCGTCGATCAGCGTGCAACAAGTTCGGCAGCCGCTTGATGAAATCATTTGCCAAGCCGAATGTAACTTGCAAGACGCTGGCGCGCCGCAAAACGACACGTTCTAATGCTAATAGAGCAGTGTCATTATTGTGAATTAATAATTAATTAGCCGATCGCGCGCGCAATTAGGGAGTCGAATGTACTTTTACTCGTTAGGATTGCTGGGCTGCACTGCGCATAATTTCCATCACTTTCTTTCGATTTTCTCGCCATTTAGCGGCGCAATGTCGAGAGAAATTACAATTTGCACGATAATAACACATAACGTTCACGAGACATTCGAAGTGAACTGTCGCTAGTTGAGAGAGATGTGTGTGTGTGTCTATTTGTGTATATAGGTATAGGTGTGAATACGTACGTGAAAGTGAAGTACTCTAATAAGAACCGTCAATACCACACGTGATATACAATTAATTGCAAATTTGATTAGACCTTTAATGGTTGTTTCTTGTGATTTACTTGAATTTCGGTTGGTTGGGAAAGATATGAAGTAATGTTTCTTAAGGTAAACGTTGCAATATCACTCAAATGTGAATTTACTTCATAGTTATTTGTGCAATATTCGTTGACATTTATTAAAATGATATGAAACTAACATTTG
>WSZQ02083173.1:0-16470 GCA_019419845.2 Weissflogia rhopalogaster
TGAATTGAGTCAATATTTGAAACATTTAAAGCACGCAATCTCTTGCATAAAAGCATTGTATGCATCATCGGAGCATTGTCTACAGTTGAAATCACTACCTGAAAGGGCAGGGGATCCAAATCAGTAAACCGAAGCTTATCTAATTTATTTGAAAAAGGAAACAATAGATAAATCAGTTCTTAAATGAATGCACCACAAAAACCACCGACCACTTTTGAGGTTGACACCTCAATTCTTGGTAAAGTCTAGTAGAATCAACTTAGACATTATAAAGAGGACATAGGCGGCACAAAAGAAGACAGGAAATGACAGTAATTCACTTACATCGACTTACTTGTCAGTGGGAAGCTCATCCTAGACCGTCCATTCGTATTCATGTCACCGGTGACACACATTCTGCCACAGCACGGCATTATCCTGCCGAATATCTGCGCAAAGCCCTGCCGGAATCGGTTGTTCATATAGCAGTAGATGAGTGGATTATAGCAGGGATGTGACATCGCCAGGGAATGACTCGCCAACCAGACCAGCTCCTCGTTGGGGATCTCGACCTTCAGGTCATGCATCAGCTAGACATAACGATGTAGACGTGTTAGTTAAATCTTCATTAATCATAAATTAGGTTCGCTCGACATACAATTCATGCGCGGGAGGAAGAAGGACAACTTTGGGGTCAACGCGATGGTTAATTTTGGTGTCAAGTGAAGCGTCGCCAAATGCATACCAGTCAACGAAGACGGAAGGAAAAAGGAGGACTCAAAGGACCAATATGAAGCAGGCAACTCGACGCACGGCGTCTATCCCAGCCAGATGGCATAAGAAATCGAGCTCGTCGAAATTCAGGACAACCGCAGTTTAATGAGTGAATAGCGAGTCGAAAAATCCAATTTAATTTAGCGATAACGAGAACGACGATGAAAATTGGGGTCTATATTACAATTTAAAGACGCCAGTATTACGAAATTCTGAAGCAAACAGCAAAGAGACGGGAAGAAACGATAATATAACCAAATTTTTAGAATTTTCATCAATTTGTTCCAAAGAAAATTAATATTAACAGACAAGAACAAATTACTTTTTCGGCATTATGAAAAACAATGATTTAATCAAATGAAATTAGAACTTTCTTAATTATATATTCTATACTAATAATAGTTGTCAGGGGTCGGTAAATATATTCCTGCTCTAACATTTACAATGTAACATTATCAATCGAAGCTTCTTTTTCAAGAATTACAAACTTCAAAATATTTAGATTGTACTTCAACAAACTGAAGGTTTTATTCAAGATTAGCAACATTTCAATCTAAGAATTGAATGTAATTAAAGAAATATATGCTTTTTTAAGAAATATAAGTTTTTCCATGATTTCTAAGCTATTTCTCAATGAATTTGATATTTTTTCAACAGTTAGAAGTTTTTTTTTTCAAGAATTACAAGCATTTTTTAATGATTTAGGAACTTTCGGATCTTTCCCAAGGAATAGAGGCTTTTTCCAAAATGTAGAAAGAACTTCTAAAGAAAAAAATTGGATGGTTTTCGAACAATTAGAAACTTCTTTTTCAAGAATTATAAACTTCGTTCAAAGACGTAGATGGTCATGAAATTCATCATCTCATCTATTTTTGATAGAAGTCGGCACATATGTCATGGGATTATGTCATGATCCACAACGCAACCACCACCATCCTACTTGCGCATGATCCACTACGCAACCATCACTCTGTAGCCCCTGATGTCGATTGATCTTATGCGCATGACTGACTCTAAAGTGTGCGCAAGGCGGGGATGACTTTGTATAAAAGTCATTACTACGGTCAGGAAGTTTGGCCTGCTGATTACAATATAATACCATTGAACTTCAGTGGTACACTGAAAAGGGCAATGTTACTCGCCACAGGGGAA
Organism: Weissflogia rhopalogaster; assembly: GCA_019419845.2. Lineage (NCBI taxonomy): Eukaryota > Metazoa > Arthropoda > Insecta > Coleoptera > Staphylinidae > Weissflogia > Weissflogia rhopalogaster. Next base: position 1,906 of record WSZQ02083173.1, read on the forward strand.
CATTACACCACCAGCAATGTTAAGCTACGAAAAAGACTGAACATATCAGATCTCATAACCTCAGCGAAGGAAGCAGCTCAGAAATTTGTCAAGACCATCTCCGACTTGGAGGACGAATTCCCATCAGAAACGAAAGAGGATCTTCTCTCCCTCGCCCGTTGAAGGACGCCTACACTAATCAACACAGACAACTCTAAGAACAGTTTATATCAGGTATTGAGTGACATTGACCTTAGGTCATATTCCCATAAACTTTCTGGAAAGAAAAAAAATCATTCTATTCTATTTGCTATTCTATCCTATTCTACTTTCTATTGTAATTTTTATTCTGTTTTGAATTTTTGGAAGTATTAAAAGTATTCATTTTGAAATTGGTATCTTGTTTCAACGTGGAAGTTTGTAACACTTCGGCAAGTAAAAGTTTATAAATTGCTTCCAAGTCGTTCTTCAACTCCACCAAGAAACGTAACTATATTTACTTATATTTACTACACATAGATATCACAGATATTTAAGTCTTCGTGGTAATCACACGGGTTTTGGTGGTCATGCAAGGGTGGGGATATCAATAAAAATATCAAGGGTTTGTAAATTCATTTCTTACATCGATATACTTACCAAGTATATATTGATAGGCAACCAACATATTGTGTACACCAATACGACAGCAACCATCATTTTTACCATCTGCAAAAAAAATATGTAAATAAGAACAAAAATAATAAATAGAAAAAGAGAATTCTATTTAGATGAAGTTTAAATATGGAAAAAACTGTGATTATATGAAGAGTCATTATATTCACGAGAAAGGAAATTTCCTAGATGATAATTGCAAGCAAATCATACTTTGGGAGGAGCTATAAAGCAATCACGTTACGTGATGACTTCTTCCGTGGCTGATAGGTGCGAGACTGTGATGCTGGTAATAAACACCTACGCCTGTGATTGGTTGGAATTGAATATAGTTTTATAGCTCCTTTTATTTCAACTTTCTGACAGTACCATTTTTTGCTTTGTCGTTTGTATTTCATAACTGTATTATAAGAACAAAATTTATCACAAATATGATGTCATTTCTCTTTGTGTTAAGACGAGCCTTGATTAAAAACCTCCTCATTCCTTTTTGAAGAATGTCCAAAGTCTTTTGTTACAAGAAGCACTGCAATTATTGAGCACAAATTAAATTTTCGTCATTTTCTGGTAAGTTTATCTGAGAATGAGTAAGAGCTTTCCCATTTTCTGCCAAAGTAGAATATAAAACCGCGAATATTAGCTGTAACATAAAAAAGACCCATTTCTCTGCAATATAATTGGAATTTAGGGAAATAAACTATATTGTGACGTAGCAGATATTGGGCGTAGCAGATATCCCAGACCACACCCTTGAAATCTGCCCAGCATTGACCAAAGAACGGATGGAAATCCTGGCGGCGACCCGATGTGCAAGCAGTACACCTGAGCAACATGGGAGAGCAATGCTCAATTCTCAAGAAAACTGGAATGCGATAGTACTTTTCTGCGAGAACGTCGTGAGGCAAAAGCGTAAAGCCGAAGAACACATACAGACGGTCTCTAGACCGTTGCACTGACTGATTTTGGGGGGAGCGCGCAACATCACTATTTTTTTTTGTTTGATTTTACCGAGCATCGACAGCTATGGTCATTAGCTCTATTAAATTATTTTTTCAATGTAATTAGCCTTATTAGAGGCTAACACCACTGCGCCACTTGGCTGGACAATCACGAAGTTAACACGCAAATCTGATGATCATCATGTCATCACTATTACTATTATATTTAATAGTAGCCACCCCTCTCATAGGGCCACTTGTTCCGGTTAGCAAGACGCCGGCAACGCCCAAAAAAACTATATTGCGAAAACAATATGGTCTATAATTAATTAAAAAACTTTTATATTCATGAGAATGCGAAGTTTCTATAGTAAAATTGCAAATTTTCATTTTATGGGAGGAGATATAAAGCAGGCATGTCCTGTGATAACTTCTTTGGTCACTGATAGGTGCGATAATCTTATACAGCCCAGCACACTACGCCTACTACCAAGTATGCGACGATTGACAGTACGTCACCGGTGCCGGTGATTGGTTAGAACTGAATATATGTTTATAGTTCCTCCCAATTCAACTATTCAAGACTAATCACAAATATGACGTAATTTTCCATTTGTGTTTGAAAAACAAATAGAATGCTGTAGTTAAAAACTTCATTCCGGAATGTCTAAAGTCATTTATTACAAGCCGCGTGACAATTGTCAAGCACAAATTAAATTTTCGTTGTTTTCTTAAATATTTATTTAACAATAAGTATGAGTTTTCTTGTTGCCTTGACTTCTGAATAAAAAATAAAAATGCGAATATTAACTTAAACGTAAAAAAAAACACGCATTTCTCTGGAAAATAATTAAGTATAGTACCAGGAAATAAACTTTATTGTAGAAATAAAGTCAGCTATTTTATGATTAAAGAGATAAATTCCAATGTTCGACGAGAGTTATTTTGCAGGAAATAATTATTTTTATGTTTAGTTTCATTTTGCTTCGTTCATATCAAGAAAATTGCTATTGTTGCTATTTTATGCAAGGAATTTATAGTATAAATTTATAGAATGCTTAAATATAGTTTTAAAATTAATTTTCTACCTCATATTTTTATTGTCAAACGCCTGAAATAAGGTATGAACAATCATAGCGAAATTGGGAATTATGGAGAGTAAACAAAGTGTAAACTTTGTAAAACAATCGCGTCGCTTCTATATTTACCGAATTTATAAGGCATTCTGTTCGCATTATTAAAACTGAAGATTTTGGTGAAACTGAAGAATGGCACGCGCCCATCATGTTGAATTTTCGATTCAGAAATTCGTGCGACGTTGTAACGCAATAAAGCTAATCATATCTGCCGCCATCAAAACGACTTGCCAACAACTTTACACATAATTCTTCGCTGAATTTCACATTGGGGGACAATATGGCACAGGCAGAAACATACTTATTGAATTAGAAACTTTTGGGATTTGCGGTCGTGCCATTTTTAAAGATTTATTATTTAATTTGGCAGCCGTTTTGATAGACGTTGTGATTTATCCAATATAGACATTATTCAATTTTTGATAAAGTTTGATGTTTAGAACTTTGGCAAAAGAATGAAATATATTCGGTTATATCAGAATTTAGAAATGATAAACTTTAACTGAAATACTTATCAGTGAAAAAAGTTAATATATTTGACAAGGGGAGAGCCAGGTCGTGTCATCTCCGATTTTAATCAAATTTGGTAGACATCTAGGATAGGCCTAATGACAATGCCTGTTAAAGCGAGACGACGCACTATCCAGGCATTATCCTTTAAAAGGAGTTTGAACATATGAATTCAAGTTTATATACGTTATCGGGGAGGACTCCGTGAACAGTCGATGTGGCGCGGTTGGTAGCGTCTGCGCTTTCTGAGATGCGTTTTGTAGCAATATTATCCGCCTATGATTGATTGGAACTCATATACATGTTTATAGCTCCTCCTTTTTATTTTGTTTAACAGTTATATTTGATAAAACTTTGATACACGGATTTGGCTTGGGGAGTAAACTGGTGAATGTTGGTAAACTTTGGCCGATAAACTAATTCTCCGATTTTAAGTTTTCTTTAATTTAATGTGTGTATTGCATCAACTTCAGAGATAGGCTATTTTTTATTTTTGCTTTTTGAAACCCCAAGACATTACCTACGTAAGAGTATAGTTTTGGTAGGAAATGATTACGGACTTTTTTAATGTTTTCTTTTCCAGTATACCCATTGTAACCTTTTCTTCCCAATAAGTAAGGAGCGATATTAATATGTCTTCATATGAATCCCTAAAATATGTTACCTATCCAGTAAAATGAATACCTGGGTCAAAACTTATAATTTCAGAAGACTATGTTCAACGACAACATAGTCATCTAACAAAGTATTAACAAGTAGATGACAAATATTTGATCTCAGATGTCTACCAAATTGATTGTGCAGTCTGCAATAAATATTACATAGAATAAATAGGAGAAAATTTTAAAATCCTCTCAATGGACACGTACGGCTGGCTAGGATTTCCAACCCATCTGCACTTTCCCAACACCTCCGCTTGGTCGTACACATTTTTACGTTCAGCAACCTCCAGATATTACATGTAGCAGATAAGAGTATTAAGCGCAGCGTTTTAGGAGCTTGCTATATCCTGCAGACGATTAGAAAGAATTCAATCATCCTCATAAATGACTTCATTGAGCTGCTGGTCATCACCTTGTCTATCAAAATCCATACTTAGAATAAAATCTGCAAATTGTAGCTTCATATTTTAGTTCCAGATAATGCCTAACGGCGAAATGTGCACAGTAGGTGAATTAGTATATTATTCAATGAGCATGGAATGCTAGTTAGTCTTTGCGAGTAGGACAAATCGCCTTTGTCTCAGCTGCAAGTCACGAGAGCGATAAAGTTGTACACTATTCTTATTCTACGACTATCATGTGTAAGAATAATAATAAGTAAATTTGGTTTTCTGGTGGAAGAGCAGAGCCAAGAATGTATCGGAAACAGTGCGTATAACCCAGGACACGGCCTAATCCAAACAATAGCACGGAGACCCGCCTATATTGATAAAAAGAATCTGCGGACATGATCATGAGAAAAGGATTATGGTCAGAGCAAGATGTGGAACTGAAGAGCAAGGGAGAAAGGTATGGACGGGGAACGAGTACATGAGGTGTGTGTGGTGTAGGAACGATGTTGATTCATGGGATCATCTGGCTGTATGTGAGGGGGTGATGAATGGTTTGGGAAGAACGGGTGGGAATGTAAGAGAGTGGTTAGGAGAGGGAGGGGAGAGTGTGACAATAGTGAGGCAAATTATGCAGGAGAAAGGGAAGCGGAGGAGAGGTATGACTCAATAGGGTGGGGTGAAATACAACAGTTGTATTTTATTTTTATTTATTTTGATTGTAATGTCAGGAATTTGGTGTAGTGTGGTGTAGTCCCGCCTGCGGAGTCGAGGAATTTAAAGTGGCGGCTTGCCGCGTTGTGGAGCGCGGTGCTCGTTAGATCACTGCAGTTAAGCAACATCGGACGTAGCTAGGCGTTGGGTGTGGGTGACTTGGTCTTCCCACTCAACAAGTGGCTGCGGCGCCGTCCGCGAACTCCTGATTTCGCGGTAAAAACACGAATGAAGGTTGGACGATTCGCTTGCAACGGTCCCCGAAAAAAAAACATATGCACAAAAAGTTCAGAGCGAGTACCATCAGTAGCGAGACCGGATTGGCCCGGGTGAAAGTTACTATTCCCTTACACCACTATGTGGTAGAAAAAGGTTGTTGAATAATAATTATTTTAATTGTAAATATTAGTAGTAAATTATTGTTGACTTTTTTTAAATGTAATGTAAATGTCTACTGGCGAATGCTTTTTGTAAGGATATTGTTAAATGCCAAAAAATAAAAGGTTATCGACTACTACCAGTTTTCTGGTATCGGTGTGTCTGCTGTCAAAATATACAGGTACACTGCGGGCGCTAGCTGAAAGCTATGAAGCTACTATGAACACATTATCTAACTGATTTCCCTGGACCTACGCCATCTATCAGTAGGGTTATGAATAGATATGCATGGCATTACTTAATCAAAATCGTTAAAGAAATGTGTGTAAGTCTAATAATGTTTAATCATGTTTCACCACCAACCGACAGTAAACTCCATCGATTATATTAGGAATATTTTTTAAGAATTATATTTTTTATATTCAATTATATTATATTCAAATATGTTTGAAACTTTAATATATTCCCTGAATAATATATATAATAATAAATGTACTTGTAGTAATTAATTTTAGTATTAATTAGCATATAGAATGAAACTTCATTTCAATGATTTTTTGCATAAAATATTTCGAAGCATAGTGTATTCTCAACATAAATTAACTGAAAACTAAAAGAAAACTAGGTTTAATTAATTTACTGGCAATTAAGTAAAATAAAAGCACGAAAGGAAATATTGGTTTTTAATCCTCATCTGTGGTATTCAAACAGTCCACTGTTTAATTAACAATTTCTCACACAGCAACAGGAAACTAAAAAATGGAAAATGTTCCTCATTTTCAGCAAACAATACCAGCTTAAATTCCACTCTGCGGAAAGTTTAACGGAGAATTTTATCACAATGGTTGTAAATTTTTTGCTGAGTAAGATATTTTAATATTGCCCAAAATTATGTGCGTTTTTTGATTCCCAATTGCCTATAATCATGATAATGGAATGTGATTAATCACAGTTTGTCACCAATGACTCCGTAGATAAAAAGCAGAGAATATAACGAGAGATAACGATCGTAAACAAAAGCCAACGGAGGATGTAATTAATTCGCCATTCAGATGCATGTAATTTATGAATTCCACAACCTGTTATCAAATGCCGTGATTATAGAGGAAGTTTAATAACGCTTAATTAAAAGCACGCCAGTGAAAATCCCCGCTTGTAGATTCGCAGAGAGGGGAAAAATAATTATGTATAGGCGTCTAGCGTTGGAAAAAAGCGCTTAGCATATTTTCTGGCTGATAACAAAGTTTTTGTACTAATTAAATCTTATGATGAAAAAAGTTGGATGGAAAATTCAAAATTTGCAAAGCTTTGTGGGTAATAATGACCACATGTTAACATCATGGATATGAGAAATCTGAACTTCCTAAAACTAAATTGCAAAAATTAGGAATAAGGGAGGAGTTATACGCTAGTCTCATCAGGTGAACATTTCATTGGTGGCCAATAGGTTTGAGCACCCTGCGGCAACAAAGTCGTGAATAGTACCTTTGCACGTCGCCTCTGATTCGTTACAACTCAATATTTATTACACTAAATTACCAAAGAAATGACCCTACACGTTGTGTCTTTGGTTGCCCATATTGCATTTCTGAGTTTAGTTAAGTTTTGACCGCGCCTGCAGCGCCAGTAATTGTAAACTAAATCTATGTGGGTAGCCCTGCGTGCAGCGCCTAAGTTGTTCTTGGGGCGCGCCGGGTGCACTCAGCAGCCAGCGAATGGCGAGATGGAGGAGTGGGGGAGGGTGTGCCACTATAAAAACGTGAAACGCGCACCTTTCGGCCTATTTCTCCTCTGGTGAGTTTCATGCTAACTTGTACTTTTTCCTTTATATTTGTGTGTTCATTGTGCCGTTCGAATAAAGCCCTTGTGCTTTGTACTTCGTGTATTTTGAACTTCGACGTTCGAGGTGAACTTTTGGTAGTACTTGTGTCGTGATAACTCAAGTAATTTAGCTGAAGATCCTGTTAAGTCTGGTTCCGAGCATCACCGGAAAGAAAAGTAATGTTATAAAAACCACGACTACCGCGTAACACACGTTTTAAATGTGATTCCTGTGCGACCATCTCCAAATCGTCAGTCCCCTTAACATGGAATGCGTTTATAGCTTCTCCCATTTACACATTTTTATTATTCTTAACACGTTTTTCTTACCTAACATTATTAGCAGAACAATACCAAGTACGAACATGGCCTAATTTTCTTTATAATTTATCATTTTCCTTACATTCAGTCTGGTAACCAAACAAAACTCTTTTGTTTCTTTAGATATTCCCCTTGAATTATAGCTGACTGTATGGCTGTTATTGACTCACAAACAATCATGGAACACAATCCTTTTCTGAGTATAAATATCAAAAAAAAATTGCGCTGAGTGCCTAGAAACATGAAACTTTTGTTTGGTCTCACATGAATGTAATAAGATAAAGCAAATAGAAAAGAGGAAAATCGGAAATATCGCAAAGCAACATCCCGGGGCTATAAGCTAGATTCAGCTCCGGAAAATTCGAGCAAAATATTATTGTGAGAAAATATTTTAGTTGGATTTCATCCAATTCTTGCCCTTCCGCATCATTCAATATTGGAAATTTATTTTATAATGATTTAAATATTTTTACACATAACTGCAGAAATTCCAGGAGTGAAAATGCGTTCAAGTTTCTAGAGTTTGTAAAAGTTGAATGGAAGCATGAACTTCATATTCACGAAGAAGTTATGGGAACTTGAAAATGTTGTACCAAACTAAATAGTTTAGAGTGCTTCTAGTAATAAATGTTCACATTATAATCCTTACCGCTTTTATAAATCATTTTATATTTACATATTAGTTATAATAATGGTATAAAAATAAATATATCTACAGGGAAGCGAAAGAAAATTAGCTTGATATAAATATGTTAATTACACTTATAAGATTGTGCTAATATTTTTGGTGTAATATTGTGTGTGCGTGAGAGGTCAAAGTAAAACATTAATCTAAAGCTGAAAGGAAGTTTGACAAATTAAGGGTCCAACATCATGGTCTAGACTTCGTAGAACGTAATAGATCTAGCGCAACTTTGTCGTAAATCGTGAGCTACTCTGCATATTTCAGTCTAAATCAATTTACAAGGTCCAACAGCGCTTAATTGCTATAACAAAGTTCGTGTTAAAGCACCATTTAATCTAAAAATGAAATCTACAATTTCCATCTGCGCTCTATTTCAACTGCACATATTTTTTCCCGAGAGACTAATTTATATTTCCTTGGGTACATTCCACATTGAGTTGAAGCATTTCTCAAACATTTATCTCTATGATGTATGAGTTCAGATAGAGACATTGTTTTTTACAGCCCATTTTAGGAATGTTAGGATCATCTTTATATATTACCTGCGATATATCACGAGCAGTTTGTTGCCACACATCTAGGAATATTTTCCATCATCTACAAATGTGACAAATCCGGGATACATGGACCTTCGTGAAACCTGAATGTTCTGGTTCAGAGGGCCTTGTTGCCAAGAGCCATAAATCAGCAAGAAGAAGAAGAAGAAACCTGAATAATGGAACCTAATATTGTTGAATTTCCAGTGATGTTGTTGCCCTGGTGATGCTGAATATTGCACATTCAAATATATTCATTGTATCGAATAAAATTGTGAAGAAATGTGAATTCGAGGAAATTTAAATATGAGGTTTTTCCGCCGTGCTTGTACATATATTTTGTGTGTTTACAATTTGTATTTTTGTTTTTTGTTGTGTGTGTTGAATGTTGAGTGTAGAGAGTTGATTGTTGAATGTGAAGTGTTGTAAGTGTTTGTGGTAAGTTGTGGGTGAATAATATTCACCCGGTGGATTGCCCACCTCGGGGAATCGAACCCCGTCCTCCTACGTGGTTCGCCGGGACGCTACCACTATGCTGCCCAGGTGGGCTTTTATATTAAATTCCCGATAAATTTGTTTTTTGTTAGCTTAGTAATAATGTCCATATTTAATCAAATGAACATCACTAATATGTTTACATATATTAGTGTTTACTAGAAACATGATAATAAATTAAACATAAACTAGTAGTCAAGTGGCTGATAGTGTAATACATCAAGAACGGAGATGTCCCAACCGTGTTGTATTCAATTATTAAGCGACGTGCTAATTAACTTGCAGTGAGTTAGCCCAAATTATATCTTCGGACCAATGTCATCCTTTAACGGATGCACATCACTCAACGAAGCAGAACTATCAGCAACATATCAACCGGATTGCATATTGTTCCTTTGAACTAATTAGTTGTAAATTACTAATTAGTTTGGTTAATGTAATATTGAATTGTACATGACATAATTGATAATGATCATAAATTATTAAACTATAATTGTTTAACAAAAGCGTAGAATACGTTCTTAGAAATTTCAAGATCCTAAAATTGTTGACATTTTGCGCAAACTTTCTTAGGTCTTGATTTTTTAAGGTAAAAAGTTTCTGATGATGGAAATGAAAGTTAACGCCACTGTGCCTCGTAAGTGAGGGTCACCTGCGTTGCTCCGTCTTTTATACCCCGCCCGAACCTTGTCGAAGACCCACTCGGGACAAGCCGAAGTTTAAAAACGGTTAATGTCCACATGTGTCACTCACTTGGGAATGCTTCGACGCAGGCGCGTTTTGTTACACCACGTGATATACGTTTTTCATAAATATTTCAGAAACTATAAAATTTTTCGCAAAAATTTAAACTACGTTCAATTTTTTACCGCCCACCAACTATTTCCTGATTTATGTATCGTACAATACGTTAAAAACTATTTCTTAATACAAATAATGGTTTTATATTTTACGGCCATAAAACTGCTATAAATCTAAATCCACTTAAAAAAATTTGTTGCGCGCCAAGTTTGTCGCATCTGCAAGCACTTACCTGCATTTGTCAACCTTGTATCCACATCTATTGTGCAATTTCCTCCCGAGTACTCAACATCGCCACATCGCAACCAGACTCTATTTCTTCCAAGATCAAAATCGTCGTTTCTTCGCACCGTTTATTACTTCCTGCTACGAAGTTCGCGGGCAACCATGCGAAAACGCGTTCAGCTTGAGCAACTTTATTTCCCTATTTTTGTTTATTTATCCATACCCACAGTGCGGAATGGAATGCACCAGGCAGAATCGGAGATGACCCGAATGATGTTTATTACACTCTTAAACTTTTTCAATTTCATGTAAAACTTTGCGCCAAAGTTTCAAATCTTTTTTTTTGTTTACGCCCATAACAATGATTGATTCGTTTATTATTGATGCAAAGCCTAACTGGATTTTATTTGCCATTTATTTCATTACCCCAGCATCTTACCTTTAACATGCAATTATCATGTAATAGCACGCAGGGATTTGCTGTTTACATGCAAATAGCCCCAAGTTCCAAGATAGGACCAATTCGAACAATACTTGAGACCGCAGACGTAAATATATGCAAATCCACGGAATAACATGGTGGAAATCCATGCGCAAAACAGTGGGAATTACGTACTTTGGTTAACACAATCTTTGATTACGCAGTTGTGCGATTAAACAGAACAACATCAAACTTGTTAATAGCTTCGACTCCTAGTGTGTCCTAGAGTGATGACATAATCTCAGAAGTTTGTTATATTGCCTATGTCTGCATAAACTTTGAAAGTTTAGCTAGAAGTCGCAAAAGTTATGAACGTTTCTAATTATTCTATGAACACACTGTTATATATAACGGCTGATATTCTCTCATATGGCTAGACCTTACTAAGTTAGTCATGGAAATTACTATATCTAGAGTAGATTACGGGCATATTGTTATAGAATAATTAATCTCCCTAAGAGTCATCTATCATTCATGCAGAAATCTGGAGAGAATGCCTGGCCATATTGCCTGGATATATTGAATCGAGCCTTAATGAAATTTTCATAAATAATGAAGAGCGTTGAGTCAATTACCAAGCTTGACATAAGTTAAAATATTTATTAGTTAAAATATATATTTATATTCATTTAAGTTATTTAAGCCAATAGAATTGAGATAATAAAGAAAGAGTGGATCGATCTCCCATATTCTAGGATAAAATATAGATAATATAGTTCTGAAATAATAAAAGAAAACAGAGGTAGAATGAGCATTGAGAAATGAATGCTTACGCGTCCGGAGAGCGTCACGTTTTTTTTTCTTGTGGTTTCGGGAATCTGACGACTATGGACAATGTCACTCTAACCTTTACGTCAATGGTTTTGACCATTTATCATGTTATTTTGGTTTTGGAAGAAGAAGGGATATAGGAAAGTTAAATATATGCATTATTGCATTGTCAGGCGTGCAAGATTGTGTTCCATATTATCGGTGTATTCCTGCCAATTTTCGATAGCTCCATCCTTTAGATGAAGGAGTGCTTCCTGTGTGAAAGGGTCTTTTATATCTAGCTTTTCCCTCAGTTTTTTGTTACTAGTTAGATAGTCTAGTCATGTTATTGCTTCATTGCTTTTTGTAGTGTCCCACTAATCGGCGATAGTAATTTCTTGTAATCGGAGATCCAAAGTTCTTGACCGTATGTTAATTGTTTTAACAGAATCGTTTTTATTATCGTCGCCTTGCTGTTTTGTTGATGGGAACTATCTCTTCTTACAACTAAATATAATTTTCTCAGAGTGGCTTTGGCCACGGCAACCCTGTTCTTTATGCGTTTGTTAAACGCGATACATCTTTGAACGTTTTTCGCGAAGTGTATCCCCAAATATGTCGCCTTTTGTCGTATCTTGATTTGTGACTTATCGAAGTTAATGGTATTAAATGTAAAAAAAATACCCCTATCTTAACCCCCTTAAAATAAGTGTCACTAGTTACGCGTCGCCATTTATACTTCTCACGTTCTAAGCCGACGTGCCCACTCGGGACTACTCGTACATAAATAAAGCGTCGCGTACGTACTGAGCGCAAATGCTAACAACTCAGACGCCATCTAACCTCCACCTGACTGTATTAATTAAGTTCGTGTAATTTCTTTTCGCGCTCGCGAATAACTATAAAACTTACAATAGAATAGTGGCCTTTTTATATCAATTACTTAATTACTTAATTAATCCATGCGTTATGGAATTACTGTAATCAAAGATATGGTTTTCTTAATATTGAATTAGTTGCGTGATTCGCAATTTGAAATCTGTTCGAAGTACTTGCGATCGTATTTATTGTTATGTAATCATTTGTTAAATATATAATTTGAGAAGAAAAAAAATTTCGCAGGCGAAGTACGAACTCGCGGACCTTGGATCAAAAGATAAGCACTCTAACGACTACACCTCGTAAACGATACTGCTGAAAATGCTGTTAAAGCAATATATACCATGCTCCATTTGTGGCAAACTATGAAAATTATTTTTGAGCAAACGGCTCAAAACGGCGTAAAATCCCGTGAACACAAGTTATTTCTATATATGTACTACACGTACAAAAAGTTTCATTCAATTTGGTGTTGGACAATTGAAACACTCTCATTGTTAATCGGAAAATTCAAGCTAGAAACCGTTAATTTCGTTTCATAATTTATCACATTCTATAGCAGTAACGGTAACTTCCTAAATCCAATAAATTTACATGTAGAAATGGTGTCTAGCCTTCGAAACAATTCCATCCGAGGGGCAATCTCTTGATTAGATTTAAACAACTAGACAAATGAAACCAACACTCCCAACAGGCGATGCAAGAATTCAATTCCGTTTCTGTCTCCCACATGTCTCCCACATTTCGTGCGCTTAGGCAACATTATCACATTAGGCATCCATTGCATGGACGCAGACGAATTTCCCACTTTCCCCAGCTTATCACAATTGCACAATTAATTCAACTAGGCGTATAGTTTAATTAATTAAAACAAACTACTGTGTCAAGAAGGTATGTGTGCTGTACAGCGTTTAATGCTGTTTGTTTTCGTAAGAAATGTATGAAATATATTTTGAAAGAAAATGAAAGATATAAAGATTTGGTCGCATTCGCCAAACGGACAAAAGGAAAGGAGCGAATGAATTTTCATGGTTATGCTACATCTACGCATATCCAGGAAATCAAGTAGAACAGTCCAGAATGAAACCAAAATAAATGATAAGGATCCCACCATCTACCTTGGTCCTGTCCGTTAGCGTGGAAATATGTAAATATTTTCGTGTTGGGATTTTGTTTCCAGGGCGACGGGATGGAAAATGTAACGAAGGCAGGTCTAAATCTAATTTGAGTGCAAAAAGTCGTAGCAGAAGTCAAAAAAAAAAGTTATAAGAGATGTCATTTTCCGAAGTTTTCAGGATTCACTAACTTTGACGTAACACATGAGATCATTACCAAAACATCAAAACTTTAACGGGCCAATTGACATATTATCCAGGATGAACTGCTTAGATATTCGGTGACTAATTAGAATGTATTTCGAATTGTTTGCTTTTATCTGATTAAAGGTGGAAGACTTCAATTTCCGAACTCACAAGCTTTTCTCTAAGTAAATGCCTGACAAATCCAGATAGTCGAACTCAATCACCCGACGGCGCAGAATCCCTGTAGGATAAATTAATGAGTTTTCCGGAAGGGGAAGCAGGAATAAGTCGACTACTTAATCTCTAGCACATCCTTCATGTTGTTCGGAAAAAGCAAAGTATATTGACAAGTAATTTATTGAAGAGGATGAGTTTTAGGCTAGTAACTTTTTCATTTTCCAGATAAGTGGTAATTTGATTGACGCTGGGCATGTGAAAGTGTGAAAATGTTAATTTTATATTAAATTAAAGTTGGTTTTACAAAATATACTTTGATATAGACCACATATTCAACTGGTGCAGGTGGTTGGGAATGGAATTTTGTAACAAAAGTTTTCAAAACTAAAATTATATTACAATAATTTCCAGGGAAATGTCGTCATATACGCTGATATAGTCTGAATGACGGACTTCAGTTGAAATACTCGTTGTTTGATTCATCCAGGGAAATTTCTAAACCTCCACATTACTAGGTTTCCATATTATCATATCAGATTTTAACAACATGTTATATCGAAGTAGATCCTAGAATCGACTATGTTTATCAGTCTTTAGTTTACCTAGTTTCATAATTCGAAGCTGGTTATAAGAAAACGATGGCTTACATAGTTAGGTTATTCTCGTGAAATAAGTCGTTTAAGCGCATCGAGAGATCGGCAGCTTCAACAGTTAATTAAATAACGCGTGATTT
>WSZQ02083184.1:5903-16462 GCA_019419845.2 Weissflogia rhopalogaster
TTAAATGATTTACGAGATTTGGGTAGGTTATGTAAATCCAAGTTTATATTCGAAATATTTTGTAAGGTTATGATAATATCTCTCCAACGTAACGTCAGAGCTAATAAAATTCGTTTTGCAGCCGGCTTGGTCATAAACATCGAATGCAAGGCGTGGGCAAAGAATATCAAGCATAGTCGCGCCGATCGGACCGGTTCCGTGCACTTCGAGCTCCTCATCGACTAGGACTTGGGCACTATCGCCGCCACCCGATACCGAAGTAGATGTATAATAATAATCGTCGAGCGGATGGAGAAGGCAAAACCGCAGAATACAACATATCACATTTTCAAGCACAAAAATGCGCGTACAAAACGAAGTTTCCCAGTGCCGTGGCGACGCGACGGATGCGGGAATGCACGCGTCTCGTGCGCCCGCATAATTGCGAAATATACACGCCTGCGTGCGAAACCTCTCGTAATTTATAGATCTGTTAAGTACATACCAACGCGAAAGTAGATAGTCGTTTTCGGGGCGGCGCATTGAAGTCACTTCGATCTCGCAAAAAGGCAAGGCATACATTCAAGAACGCCACTCGAATCGACTTCCATTCGAATTTTTATTAAAAAAAAATTTTTAATTTATTTACCGCGCTTAAGTCCATAATTTTTTTATTGCGTTTACCCCGGAGTTATACATTCCTCCTTCTTTCCTTTTCGAATTTGAATTGCGCAGATTTGGCGAAATGACAATGTATGATGTTTCTTGGAAATGTTTGTGCCTTACAGAACGTCACGCCCGACGTCTGCGGATGATTCCATAGTACTCGTAGATGTTTAGGGACGAAAATGTGTTCTCTATTTTAATTAATTGTTTTATTCTGTTGTTGTATATTTTTAATTGTGTAAATTCTCGGCAAGTATTAAACAATGATTTTGCTTGCAATGACTAATTGCAACACTCTGAAGATGAGCCGAATATATTTTTCTAGCTGTATAGTCAACAGGCATTTGCAAAGATCTTTTTTGAATTAATAAAGAATTGTAGTAAAAAGGCATTAGTGTGATAATTTGTAATAAATCCTTTCATTCTTGTGTCGCCAGTAAAGTTATACAAGATGTAGGGTTATAAATTGCATGGCTATTTAAGTAGATTTTAAGTGCACTGCTTGTAACCGCAATGGGATAATGCGGTACATCGCCTCCTCCCTCACACTCATTTTTCCCGCTTCCTGGAGGACCATATAATATGGCGTGAATTTCTCCAGCATTCACTTCACTTAACTAGGAACGTCTATAATAAAAGATGAACTTGTGCACTATAAAACTGTCATTCGATCTGAAGCAATATCTGAATATTTATAAGAAAACCGCTTCACGAAAAACTCAACATGCAGGAAAAGAAAATATTGAGAAGAAATTTAAAGTCAAGGAAGGTGGTGAATATAGACACAGCATAACAAGGAGTTATACATGCATATAGAAAAGTTGTCCGGTTCCATCAGGAACTTTTATGCACTCATAGCGAGGATGCGCCCGGAACGTCTAACGAAAATAATAATGGAGTATCACAAAAGCAAAAAGTCCCAAAACAACTGGGTGATAGATGCAGAACAAGACGTGCAGGAACGGACACTGTTGGGGGAAAAGCTGCGAGACAGTAGACTGAAGGAAGAAGCACTCATAAAGCGCGGTACACCCGGGACCGAGGAAAGAAGAGAAAACCACAGTGTGAAAATGAATGTAGCATGGGCTCAAAGAAAACAAATGCGACACCTTGTATAATATGAATGTACTGAAGTAACGTAGTCCTAAGGACTCCGACAAAAAAAATGTATATATAGAGCTACCAGAAGTCAGGGTAACACATTTTTTCTCGCCTCGCAAGAATCCCCAGTTGAGCTTACCTTCCTCTTTAGAATGTATACACTCTGGCCACCCCCTCTTCTCTCTCAGCGGAGTATCCCACGATCACATTCCTTTCTTTTTCCAATGCCCCCAAGTGTCCCCGTCATTCCCACACAATCATCCTTCCATACTTTCCATCCTCTCTCTTCCAAGCAACATCTTGCTCTTGCCAGAGCTCTTTTAAATGCTATCACTTGGGAAATAGATATGAAACAACCTTACAATAGATCTTCTAGACAAATTTTCTTCTCGACCGAATAGCTTTAAGAACCCCTGGAGTATGCAATGGCAAGAATAAAAGGGATAACAACAAATAATAATAACGTGACAGAATAACAAGCAGGTATAAACCTTCCCATTCATGATCTCCCTATATAAACGACGGATATATAAATTGCGCACCGGAATATAAATTAAAGACTTATCCAAGTTTAAAACAAAGTTTTACTGCGTAGATTTTAAGTGCTTGTCGCACTGAACCAACCAATGCGAGCCAATAAAGTGGGTGGAGGAATGAAAATTTATCCCCGCGCCTCAAGCCACCTTATTATCTTCAGCACGTGTCTTCATAAATTTCCCCCCAGAGGTACAAAGAACGATTGCTGACTTTTTAATTAAACAGTGCCGTGCATGTGTGTTTTGCGCGGGCTTTTAATTAACAGTTGGACGTCGCGGTGTCGCGTTGAATAGTTTGTGGCTCGATGCGACTTTCTCACAGCCGCGGCGGGCGAAGAAGTGTGGAAAAAAATGCACACGAAGAAGGTGGAGAAGTAAGTGCAGCACAAATTGGCAGTGACCTTGTGCGTTGTGCAAAGCACGGCGGCGCCCGCACTTGGCGGCGCAAATAAGGGCCCCACGGTCATGGTTCGATTCGATTGCGCCAATGGATTTTCAAAGTCAACAACATCGGCGTCGTCGCGCATTCTTCGGGATTGCATTTATGCGTGTACCTCAACCGACACATAGTGATTGTAATTGATTATACAATATGTTCCCAATCATCTTATTTCCTTCTAATTTCAGAATTAGATAATTTTGGTCAGGGTTGGGATTGGGGATTGAGTTAATCGGGTTTGAATTGATGCTGAGTATCCATTTTCGGGATATGTCAGTTTCTTGAATGTTAAGAAATTCAGGATATGATAAATGAATGGAACAGTTATTTTTTGTAACTGAGGAAACCTAAAACGTTGTCTGGATAGCCTTAATCTTGTTGTTCTTAGCATAATTGATGGCTGTTGCCATTTTTACTACTTTGTCTCATATTACCCTCGCCTCAGACTGTGTTTGGTGGTTAAGTTCTTAGCAGGTCTTTAAGTGGTCATAATTTTAGAGGATAGAAGAATTCAGGGTTTAAAAGTCCTGAAATACCGGATGCCTCAGACATTGTATATAGTAAAACAAAGATTGGCTGAGATGAAAAAACACATGTAAAGCATCTTCTCGGCAGGCCTATGAAAAGATGAAGAGAGCTAGCTGGACGTTACAATTACAGGAACAAGACTCTGGTTAAAAGATTCGTCAAAACAAGTCGTACGCTTTTTCTTAGGAAAAGAAGAAGGAAAAGAGTTCCTGAAAGATTGATAAAGTTCGGTTGGACTTGGAGATATGGAAAAGAATGAAACAAACACCTGGCTAGCCAAGTGGCGCAGTGGTCGATGACTCACTTCTTCTTATCAGTAGTGTTAGCCTCTAATATGACTAATTACATTGAAAAAGAATTGAATAGAGCTAGCAGACCATAGTAGTCGATGCTCGATAAAATCAAACAAAAAACCTGGCTAGCTGACAAAAGCATAGACTGATGGGACCATTAGTTTTTGTCCCATTAGATCCATCCTTTCATCATCGACAATTCCAACTAAAAATATATAAAAAGTCAAATATTTCTTCCATAAATAAAAAGTTTTGTTCGTACTCGTCTAGTTTTTCTATAAAGTCAAGAAACTTTTTGTTAAAATGAACAATTTTACTACTAAACGAACATAGTGTAGAAAACCGAATGATAATAATGCGAACGCATAACGACGGATAACACCACACGTACATAAAAAAGTGCACATGCAGGTACATGCAGCAAGTAAGGTGCAATTGATTCTCGCGCTCTCGCTTCTAGCAGCAGTTCAAAGATAACATGGTGGCGCTGACCGGAGCAGTGGACAGTCGCCAACGAGCCCAGAGACAACAAGAAAAAGAAGACTCACCCTGTGCGTATATGGGTGCGGCGAGTCGGCTATATAAACGGCCAGCGAACGCCACCTCCGAAGAAGATAATCGTGTGTCGTTGTGGCGAGTGCTGGTGACCAGTAGCGCCCGTGATATTATCGTTAGCTCAGTATCCCACAAGAAGTCGAAATGATGTTGCTGACATTATCAATCCTCCTATTGGCGGTGGATCTCGATGCAAAGCCCAACTTCTTCCTGCCTGTGCTGCTCCCCAGTTCGCAATACCACGCTCAGGACACACTCGGTCAATACTCATACGGTTATTCCAATCCCCAATCAACAAAGGCCGAAGTGAAGACTGCTGATGGTATAACGAAAGGCAGCTATAGCTACGTGGATGCGGAGGGTAAGCTACAATCAGTCCACTATACCTCCGACGCGGTTAATGGCTTCCGGGCAGTGGCGACCAATCTACCAGCACCCGTAATTCCATTCGCTGTACCCTCAACTATTATTCAGCATGACACTATCAAAACGAAACCTTCCGAAGAGACCCAAGATAGTCAGGAGCAGTTGATTCAAGATGATAGCCCACAGGATGAAGCAGACGTTCCTCGGGGTAAACCTCTACCCATTCCCTCCTTACGTACCCATCCTGCTCTACAAACCCACACGACCACAATCCACCAATTCCATAGTGTGCCCTTATTTAAAACGTCATATTCGACGGTGCAGTACGATGCACTTTCCTCTTCGTACTTTGTTTCAATTCCTCCAGGCTGTCCTCATTATGTGCGAATCCTCTGGGACCCTTACCTCCAACCTGTCTTGAACTATCAATCCCCACAACTACAAGAGATCTCAACAGAGACACCACCAACTCGTCGCCAGGAACGTTCTCAACCCACCATACAAACACATACCATCTACCACACACCTGGTAGCTCCTACGCTACTCTCACCTATGATGCACCATCATCTTCATACCTGGTGACCATTCCACCTGGTTGTCCGGATTCCGTACGAGTACTCTGGAATCCATATGCATACACGGCGTTCAATTACCAAACTCCGAAGCTTCCTGAAGCTCCAACGGAAACACCAGAAGTGGCAAAGGCACGTGCTGAGCATATCAAAGCTCACGAGGACGCCAAGGCACGGAATGCGTAAACGTCAAGTTCTGCCTTTTTAACAGTATACTGTGGAGTTTTGCAAATCCAACATTCTGCCAACTTTAGCTCTAGGGATTTTATACTGTCTTCTGGGGATGGTTCTTCTGATCTTTAATATGAAGGTACAATATCACTAATCACTAACTTAATCGCTAACGTGTATGGTTTTAATGTATTAACGAAGATAACACTTGACACAATAAAGAATTTTTGCGGAAGAAAACGTCAAATTTTGTGTTTTATTTAATTCCATTTATGTACCATTTCAGGCTTTTGCAATTTACACGAAAACGACAACTACTCTTAATTTGGCAGTAAAAACTTTAAACACACGAATATGATAAACATTCAAGCAAAATTCACCAGATAATTAAAACTTCAAACCATATTAGAAAATATTACAATAAATCTGAAAAATACTAATTATCTAAATATTATTTTGTATTAGTTACTTGGGGGAACATGAGCGTGTCAATTTTGTACTCTGTACAAGAAGTTGCCTATCTTAAATGTATACATTTTAAAGTAAATGCAGGTAACCTTCGATTACAATTAGCGACATATTGTATAACGCTGTGAAAAAAACGCTCAAAATATTTAACATCCTCCACCCTTAGTATATAGGTGGTATCGGTTTTGGATATCGCATTTTTACCCCTTTACCTGCGCGCCAATTATGCTTGCCTTATTATCAGTCGGTAAAGTAAGACGACTATGTGTGTTTGGGTTTCGAAAATTTATTGCATTACTATTTTTTAAATAGTTTCCTTATTGTTAGTTATGGAGAATTTTATCGCAATTCAAATAATAAAAATAAGCGTAAATGTTCGTCATTAAATCCATAAATACGTCGACTGTTCCAAGAAAATAATAGAGGAAAGAAAGAAGAAAATAGAAAATTCGACAGAAATTTAATTTAAAACTTTCTTCATTTCTTTTTCTAATTTCTGATAGTTTTCTCTATTATTTAAGAAATTAGATAGAAAATTTTAAGTGAAAATTTAAATACGCAAAGGTTAAATAATTTTGGGGATTCATTATGACTACTTAATGCAATGTGAACTGCACGCAGGCGGCCAGCCATATTTCTGGAGTGGCCAAATTTGTATTTTGAAAAAACATTATATTTTGAAATATACTAAGTCCTGAATAACTAGGAGGGTTGGGCAATGGGCCTGCAACTCATTCCCGTAATAGAACCTCATATGCTAACTTTCGAACGGCGAGATCAGCGTGTTCCGAAGGCGTTAAACGCTATACAACCGAAAAACATGATTTTGAAATATTATCATTGAAATATTATTGTTTCTCGGTACTCGTGAGATCACCGCTGTAAAGCAATATTGGATGTGGCTACGCGATGGATGGGCAACCACTCGGTCTCACAATTCAACAAGCGGCTTCGGCGCGCAGTGTCCAAAAACGACCGTTTTTGGCCACAATACATTCGCGATCGTAGCGAGCGACCGCGCGCGCACGTTTTGCAATTTTCGAGGAGTTCTTTTGCCCAAGATTTTTCATATTAAATATGAAGCTATAAAGATGAAAAAAATATCAGGGAGCAATTCCACTACTTTCTCATGGTATCAAACTTATTTCAAACCCATTACGATAAAATTCTTTTATACTGCTTTTAAAATGAGCTGTTTTATGAAAATTTAAATCTGAACTTCAATAGGGTTTTTTCACCCTTATCCGTGAATCGAACAATATGCTCTATCTATCAATTTATTCCCCTTTTTATGTACTTGTTCCTGCAACGAGCCTATTTTTTATATTTAAGGGCTTACTCGATCAATCTAGTCGACTGAAGTACATATTTTGATAGAAACACTGAAAGCGACTTCGACGAAGACAAGGTGTTACAGGGATGATTCAGTGGGGTAATATGGTGAGTTTAATAAATATTTTATTACTATAGTAAAGTGTTAACATTGTAATATGTACAGTTTATGTAATATGTGCAAAATATGAAGAGTATGTGTGTTGATTTGTATGAAAACAACCGATAAATGTATGAAATATGTTATAAAACAAGGTATAATCGATAGCTGTACAAAACTAATTAGAAAATTATGAATACCATGTTAAAGTGCATAAAATGGGAAATAAATTGATATATGTGACATATAGTTCGATTGAAGGATAAGGGTGAGAAACCCCTATACAAGTGCAGATTCAAATTTTCATGAAACATCTCATTTTATAAGCAGTATAAAAGAGTTTTATGGTAATGGCATTGAAATAAGTTTGATACCATGAGAAAGTAGAAGAATTGTGGAGCACTTTGATGTATGTTTCATCTTTATAGCGTGATATTTAGTATGAAAAATCTTGCGCAAAAAAACTCCTCGAAAATTGCGAAAAGAGCGCTTGCAACAGTCCCCGGAAAACATAGGGGGTGGAACGCCAAATAAATATTGTTTTGACTAAAGGTATAAACTGTTGAGAAACATTTATATAAATGTGCCCAAATTTTCCACAACCTATTCGCAATTCGCAGTGCGCAAAAGTAAATTTCTTTGGAATTGTCATAAAAAACAAAACAAAAAAAAAATAACAAAGATGAATCCAACTGAGCAGTATAAATAACAAATGATGTTCTTGCCAATCAGTGATTATTAGTTTTGTTCATATGAAAACTAAATCAAATTCAAAACAGTTGTGCAACATCCCAACCAACACATATAATTAATAAATAATTAAGCCGTTGCAACAAATGCAAATGCATTTATCGTTGTTTACGTTTACGACACCGGAGTTCCCGCCGTCCGAAGGTCCGCATGTAACCAGTTTGCACCGCAGCTGACCGCCAAGAACTCACACTGAAAATAAATACAAAAACGAAAACCGAAATATAGAAACGTCTACACATCTACAACTCCCCAGCCAAATACTCATAGTTTCGAGTAACCGTCATCACTCGGATTTGTTATCACGCTTTCCTTTCATGACGAACCGCCCAATGTCTACGCATTGACAACTTTGTTGCGTTATTCGCATGTTGTTAATCAGTGTATCTAGTCAAGCGAATAAAAATTAGCGCAAACACGTTAATACTATAGTAATACGTTGACAATATAGTAAAACATCGTCATGAATACGAAGCGTAAATATTTGAGAACATATACATCTATTGTGCAAACAGAAAAAGGAAATTAAAATTCATACGTATTCTAGGAAGTAGACGTTTTTAAATCAGTGAATTCTCAATAATTCCATTCATGGGAATATGTTGCAGAGCAAACAGGTTATTTGCAACTAATTGCGGTCAGGGTTATGTGGATACCAAGGTGACAACGTTTATTTTGTTTCCTTATCTTGTTTAGATTGATTCAGAGAACACAAATTGTAATTAAGTGTTTTCTTTTACTAATTTTAGAAAGTTTATTCTTTTAAATTTTGTTCATATAAGATCTACCTAAAGTTTTATTAGGTTAGCTTCGGTTAGGTTAGGTTAGGGTAGCTTAGGTTAGGTTAGGGTAGCTTAGGTTAGGTTAGGTTAGCTTAGGTTAGGTTAGATTAGGTTAGGATAGCTTAGGTTATCTTAGGTTAGGTTAAGGTTAGGTTGAGGTTAGGTTAAGGTTAGTTTGAGGTTAGGTTGAGGTTAGGTTGAGGTTAGGTTGCGGTTGGGTTGAGGTTAGGTTGAGGTTAGGTTGAGATTAGCTTAGGTTAGGTTAGAATAGCTTGGGTTAGGTTAGAGGGGAGAACGGGGACAATTTATGCTTCAGAGGAATAAGAACTAGCAAAAATACTCGAGGTGGCGTATTTTATAACTAAAAAACGATAAGTCGCGCAATAACTGAAGCAAGTATGCCTAAATAAATGCGATCTATCCCTCATTAGCTAAAACAAAAATAGAAGGGCCACATATGTTTCGGAGGAATCGGAAGCACCAAGAAATACTCGATCCGGACGCTCTTCATACCCAATTAGTATGTATTAGTATCAAAGTTCTTCTATAGCTAGAATAAGAAAGTGAAGGACAATACATGCACATATTGTAAGTACCACAACGAATAATGAATCATGATGATAACATAATACCGAAGCTTACTCAAGAAAAGGAAGAAGAAGAAGAAGAAAGAGTAACAAATTAATTTTTGATCTGATGCGTTACTGGACATGGGAAAGAAATTAAATATAGGAAATATTTATTGTTAAACAAAAGTAAATCGTCAGATGCTCAATTAAATTGCAACACTAAAGACGGAAAAAAGAAAAATACTGTTGGATACAAAATTAATAATCATCAAAGTTTTACAATCAAAGCGACAGCAAGACTCGAACAACAGTGTCGGATTTCAGCACGATCGCATAAACAATTTGGCTTTCATGCTTCATGTTCCACGATGCTTCATAGATATATCAAAATCTAAACACGCCTAGAACTCGCAAACATTTGCCAAAACTTTGGCAAACGTCTGCTTTGCGAAACTTGGCGCTACTAAAAATATACACCTGCAGCCGCTATTGCAGAGCGAAATTCATACGCACAGGCGTAACCTACATAAAAATTGTCGGCCCGGGGAATTTTGAAGATCACAGACGACTCTCTGAAGTGATCTGAGGGTTAAATATATCCGAATGTATGCAAACTCTTGCCAATAATTCATTAAGTTATGTGCTTTTAATTTACCTAACAACATTAAGTATTGCTTAAAACTGTATAGGTCATTTTTAAAAATTTGGAAAATGTGGAAAATAGTCTGTAATAATAATAATCCATTCGTCGTCTCTTATATCTTTAGGTCGGAGGTTGCCAAATTCTATAAAGAGTTTCTTTTTTTCTTTTCAGTTTTCGTGTTCGATAATTTTCCAAAGATGTAAGTGTTGCTGTTCAATTACTTGGTCGAGGGACTTATTGTAGGGTTTTAAGAATAAAAGAAACGTTCTGATTTCTCTAATTGTTAGAGCTGCAACAAAGGTGCGCCAGCGAACTTTGAAATGTGCCAACGCTCAGATTTCGTCCCATTTTTCCACCAGCGTCCTCTGCCTGCTTCATGACGGATCTACATCACGTGGTTTTCGGTCGCGCACGTGAACGTTTACTTGGGGGAATCCAATTCAGGGTCTGCCTGCCGATGTTTGTAGCCGGACGACGGAGGGTGAGCCATCCACTGGACTACTTCCTAAAGAGGATTTCGTTGGCGATTGGCTCTTGTTTCGCTTCTTTCAGTAGATTAAGTAGCCGTTATTAGTGTTGCGAACAGCAACATCAACCCGCGAATTAACGAGAATCTTTTATTTTTCGCAGAATTCGTGGACTACCCGTCCGATGCAAATTGTTGTAGATGTTAAAGAGAAAAGTAGATGTTTCGGGAGTAAAAATGTG
>WSZQ02083195.1:5641-16459 GCA_019419845.2 Weissflogia rhopalogaster
CAATTACGATTCACTCGAGTGCGATTCACAAGTTTCATACTTGCTCAAATTAGTTGGAACTAAGTTTGTTTGATGTTGAACTAAGGTTATGTTATTAAGTTTCTACATATTATTACATTCTAATTTTTAGAAGGAAGCGAATTATTTGTGTAATCACATTAAAAATTTTCATTTTGCTTTAAAATTTAATCCAAAAAATACTAATGAGATATTGACCACACAACTGAAGTAAAACTAAATATATTCTTATTTTTTATCAGTATTTTCATGGTTTGAAACATCAGTAATTTCTGTAACTGATTAAAGATTGCGACAATGGGTTTATGGTATGAGCAATAAGACATACATGTTTTGGATTGAAGATTAGAACTTAGTATATTCGAAACATCATTTAATTTCTGAATAATTGCCTATCTCGTAAATAGTTTTTTACGTGTAAATATTGCAATACAATGAAAAGTCGGAATGTTTATTATCATTATCTTCTGACACTATGATCAATACTTAAATGTTTATGAATTGTGATAGAGGAATATATAGAAATGGTAGAGAGAGTTCTTTAATATTTATAAACAACATCATTGAATATTCCACCTCGATATTTATGAAATGTTATAGCACATGCTGCTCCTGAAGGAAAATTATTTCGCATTGTGATTATTGCCTTATTTTTAGTATTCATTGCAAACGGTAAATATAGATTTGCCGAGGATGGCTCAGGCAAACACCAGAGAAATGAAAAAAATACAAAGGGTTAAATTAAAAGGGACAAAAATAAAAAATAATCCATCTCTCAAATTGGAAGAAAAAATGCAATTTATTAAAAGGTAATTTAAAATCAGACCGTTACTTTCTGAGGTATGCGCCGCCTAAATTCGGCTCGCATTCACCAGTTTATTTCCGAAAACAAATGCGCATATAGAAGTTTCTCTTCAATAATAATAAATTTGAAAAAGTTTATGTACGATCATATAACTTAACACGGGTATCTGAAAACCATCGTTTTAAGAAACTTCGGTTTGGAAACGGAAAACTATGGTTTTTGTTCGGTATTTGAAATTATTGGGTAATTGTTTGATATTTCATTTACGTCTATTCAAATATTGAATATGTGTAGCAAATAATGAAAATATTTTAGAAATCGTAGCATAGGTTATAGGTTATAATGGACCGATTATAAGAACCTCGTGAACTGCGACCAAAGAACAATAGCTGCCCCAACTGCTTAATATGAAAGGAGCCCTATGTCATGTATTAACCTTACAACATTCTTGGATGATATCTCACCCATTTCCTCGGCTAATAGGAAGTCCTTGCCAAGAAGGTAGTATCTAAAAACCTTTCGCTGCTTTGCACGAGCAGATTATATGCTCAGACGTCTCTACGTCCTCGTGACAAAACCTGCATGTTTCATAGGAATCCTTTCCTTTTTTCGGATGGTACTTTGGGGCACAATGACCTGTTATCAGTTCAGTGAATTTTTTAACTCGTTTCGTGATAGTTCGAATACCTTCAGATTGTTATGAGGTTTTGGTAGACGTTTTGTCTACATACCGGGCATAGTTTTCCAGTGTTTTTGCCTTATCTCCTCTTTCCATATATGGATTTCTGTCATCCATCCGTCAATGGTGAGTCCATAAAAGGGTTCTGGTCCAATGAACTTGATTTGTGCCCCTGTCTTGGCTAGTTGTCAGCCATGGCATTGCCCGGTATGCCTTTGTCGCATCGAACCCACATGACCACAACGCGGTTATTCTTAGCCAGTTGCCTCAGGTTGTTCTGGTATTCCCAGATCTTGGTTAACTTACATCAGAGCATAACAAATATTCAATTTTCGTTAAAAAGTAGTCGTTATTGCTAACATATTAAAATATTTACATTTTAGAGGTATTTTCCACCTGTAAAATAAAACATTTCTTCAGAAAACATAAAAGGTATAGTAGTGATAATAACAATTTTATTAAATTGCAGCGCACACGTACAACCTCAATGTGAGGATACATTTCGTATTTTCGGTTCTGCAGCAAAATCCGCTAGTTCCGAGTTAGGATATCTTCGGATTTCTTCATATTATTCTTAAAACAAATCTGTGTTGATTTAGGTGTCAATATGGTTATCGATATCGGAATTTTTTGTATTTTTCAATCATCACTTAAACCACCATTTATGAATTAAAATACTTTTGTATGAAATATTCCTGAAACAATCGAATTCTGGAACGTCCAAACATATCATGTTGTGCTACAAAAGTGTTACATAATTAATTGATCTGAATATCTATATTTGTCGGTATCGCAAGGTTAACAATATGCAATTAAAACAGTATCAATATTTTACTTGTAATATTTTACTGTAATTCTTATATTTGGTGGAAAGACTGCCAATACGGTAGCCCTTAAAATGTTAAAATATATGCGTAACAATTTATGATTGATATTATTTTAAATATCGTTTTATCGTAATTCCAAGCCTAAAATATGTATTTCTCAATGGCTTGATGTTGGTTCGATTTTTGGGCACGCGTCTGGTATTTGGCGGCATAATATTTAATTGTTTTCATAGATTCGCCAAGTTTTGTCTTTTGATTTGCGAGCTGGTTGTATCATTCCATGACGTTACGTTGGTGAACACCGTTGAATAATTCCGGGATTGAAGGTTGAGTCCCTCATGGATTTTGAGCAACTGCAAAATATAAAAACTACGCTCGAATGATAGGCTTGGATGGGAGCAGCTCTGTACCAAACTCCAAGATGATGAATTCCCTGATTCAAGATTCGGTGATATCTCTGAGTCGAAATCCGGTATTGTCAATAGTATTGTGTCCTTCTTTCCTCTCTTCAGCGAGGTGTTGCAGTTGCAGGTGCCACCACTCTATCGCGAGAGCTGGAAGACCTACCCGATTGTTGCGTGAAATTTGGAGCACGAGTGAATTTGACAAGGGGAACAGATTAAAGTGTTAGTCAATACCGGTAGCGGCGACTTATTCGCTTAACTAACTGGCCGGCAGCAGGACTATGTTGACTGTCAAAAGATCAAATCCGGTTCGAAGGACCAATGTTAGGCCCGTAGCCTAAAAATAGCTGATGTTATGTTCTGTGACCACAAAGATGATCTTGTCGATCGGTGACAACTGTTGCGCCATGACTAAGAAAGTGGAGGCCAGGGATGAATCACGAAGTAGACAGACAAGTAGACAGGATCCATGTAACAACTAACATTCTTCCATAATTCTATGCCTATCGTTCCATACTAATTACTTAAGTCCTAATGACGCATTGCGTTACAGTAGCAAGAGACCAACAGATAATTTTTACTTGGCAATCCGGATTACTTGCTAATAACCGCGACAACATTACCCACTCCTATTAATATTCACATCAGGGTAAAAATCAACCAATCGAACGCATTGATACATTAAGTACAATCAAGGAGACCTCTTTAAATACAGAAAAGAATTATTTATCCTCAGCGTAATTACGCTCAGTTATTTACACATTTGCGTAAACAATATTATGATTGTAATTTTCTCTATCGACCTTTGTGGTTTTTCCGTGATATAGTTATGTTCCTAATGGTTCATCAAATGCTGGTTTGATAGTTGTTGTTGGTAGTTGGTGTTGTTGTCGATAGTTGTGGCCTGTGCATATTTGAATGTGTTGATTGCACTGTAGAGTTGAGTGTGACGAGTAGAGTGTTTAAGTTTGTAGTATGTATTAGTGCAGAGTAGAATGTAGTGATGTAGATGTTGTGTTTCGCCGAAATTTGTTTTTGTATGGGAAGGTATAGTAATGTGTGCCAATAGTTCACATTAGGGATGTCAAAATAAGTATCGGTATCGATAAGTATCAATACCACTTGTCGATACTTATCAACTTTTATCGATACTTTAATTTTTGATACTTATCGATAGTATCGAATAGGTCATTTTCGATACTTTTTGAGTTGCCCCCACACTGAGGCCATCTGTTAATCACAACTCTGACCAAGATTTCGATTCTTGATCCTATTTCTTCCTTACAATTCAAATTCGTATAAATTTTGCCACTTTTTGATAAAACTTTAGTTTAGCCTCAATTTACTCAATCAGTAATTTTACAAGCATTAATTTTATTACTTATGAATTACGGCGTTATTTTTCATTCTTAAAATGTAGTAACATCAGAAAAATGGGTTCAATAATATACTGGAAGATTACTGTAACGAGTAAAAACATAATTTGAAAATACATTAACAGATGGCGCCAATGTGTATTTTCGATACCAATAAGTATCGATACTTTTCTACGATACTTTGGTATCGAAAGTATGCAAGTTTCAAAAGTATCGATACTTCGTGAAAATTTAACATCCCTAGTTCACACACCAAGAGATGCCCGCCCGAGGACTCGAAACTCGCCAGTCGGCTACGTGCTTTATTATTGTAGTTTCTCAATAAGGTTCAACCATACGAGCGCGCAAATAAAACGAAATGCGAGTCAAGCCGACGCCACAGAAATTAAAAGAATACCTCAAAGGGTTTAATTAAACTAAATATAAAGAAAAAATAAAAGTTAAAAGACGAAATATGGGCCGTCCAAATTCGGTTTGTGTTCACCAGTATACTCCTCAAAATAACTCGCATATTAAAGTTTTCCTTCAAAAATATAATACAATAATCGATGTAGAATCGTTAATTTTCAAAAGAATTTAAAAATTATTATTAAATACTTAATAGCTACTGTTCATTACTCTTAAAAAAGCAGATAACATTTGACTTTAGACAGAACAAACTAAAAAAGAAACATCTAATTTATTTCGCAATTAATCAACATCAGACTTGATTTCACAGCACGATAAAAGCGTTGAAATTAATTGAACAAAAAGCTTGAGCTATTTAAATTACGCCCAGCTTTTTAAGAACTCGAAATTTTCAAGGACTGTATAATAGAAAACGTCTGTTTAATCGTTTAATTGTCCCGCGACACGATAAAGCAATACTGCGAGGGAAAATCCTTACCTCTAATAACACACCGGCATAGAAGGAAAAAGTCGGGTTTCATTTTACGTGCTGCTATTTTCTTTCTACGCAAATTGCGATAGACATAATTCCATACGCAAACAAGTTAAGTACGTAGTTGCAAGAATGAAACCAATTTGCATAAGCGCATTAATTTATAATGTAAAATCAGTATTACTAGACTATAACATTTTTCAAGACTGAACGCATAATAGACTCAAAGCCACAATTCTATAGAAGCTGTTAAGAAGTTATTATCAATTTAAAACTTCATATATGAATTTCTAAGAATAAGGTAAGTTACGTTTCATAGAAAATTATGTTTTAAAACGTATATTACATACAATTCAAATTTAACATCTGGTAAAGTAATGCTAGATCATTTTTGAGTGATCATGAGCGTAATATCGCACAAACAGGGCGATATCGCGTTAATGCTGTTATTACAGGCCAACGGCAAGAATGCGTTGGTTTGGATCGCGCAATCCGGTCCACCTCCCCTACGCATATGTGCACCGATGATGTGAGGGCGGCTGCGAGCTGCGCTCGAACAAAAAGCGTGCGACCGACGCCGACGTGGGTGTGCAGTCAGCACAATTACGCGTGGGGGCGGCTCGCATGCGACACGCGTTGCACGTAGTTGATATCTCTACGGTGAGGTAGGCACCAGTGGGTGGATTTATATCCGGGTCGAGTCGAAAATCGGGCGCGCATGCAACCCTCTCACATTGCACGCCATCCGCCATCGAAAATACCTCCGAAATTTACACACTCTCAATGTTTACTTTTTGATAGAACATTGTGAGGGAGGGTGTGAGGGTAGATAGCCCACGTTTAGCAAGTTTTTAGTTTTCGGTTTCAGATAATAGTTGAAATAATATTATGTTAATATCATGCTTCTATTTATAGACTTGTGAATGAATAGGATTGAGAAGAGATGAAATTGATGTGGATCTTGTTGAAAACGGAGTAGGATGTTTGTTTTTTTGTGCTGCGAAAACTTCGGGGCTTTTGATCACTACCATGAAGAACTACGTAGTGCGACTGGTCCTTTTAGGTGATACGTATAGTTTTATTCGTGGTACATGTAATATAAAATGCACATAAATCGACGAGACTCTATCGCGATGCAAGAGGAAGTCAACTTCAATGATAGAACTGATTATGATGGTATAACAACCGAGGAAGCAAGTTTTAAGAACTTGAGAGCCGTGATCAAGAAGCTGTCGATGATGCTTCTAAGGTACGAGTGGTAGTAACTTCAGAAAATTGAAAGTAATGATCAGATCGAGAAAATTTTGGTGTAAGCATGTGGTGGATCTAAAGATCCATGGTTTTGGCACCAACTTGTGGAGACTTCGTTCTACTCGCCACATAATATATAAAAATTGATTGATTTGGATCAATCTTGATGGCAGGTATGATCTTGTTAAATTCCTTCCATTCCCCTCAGTCTAGTGCATTTTCCTTGCTTCTCTTTCTTGCCTTCCCATTCTCACGATTAATTCTTTAATTTTCTGTTCCCGGGTCTTCCTTGGCCTGTACGCGGGACCAGTTTGGTATGAAGATTTATCCTTTCATACCAAACTGGTCCCGAAAAATAGGGCCAAGCATACCGTACTATCAACTGATGATGCACTTGTAATAGGTGACATAATAACAATTGACTTTAACGACCCAACAGACAAGAAGGCTCTCTATAAAACAACAAATCGGCTCATACTCTAGAAGAAAAGGACATCACGCAATCGTGGCAACTAAAGTGGTAAACAGGATCAGGACAAGTAGACCCGTAGGCTCATCCCCAACATCAGTCTATGGATTGACATCACGGGGATACGAATCATTGGCTGACGCTGAGTTTCTGACTGGACATTGTTGCTTTGGTACCTATATCAAATCGACAAGCGTTCCACCCAAGAATGTATGTACTGTGGAGAGGACGAGACACCTGAACATACTTTCTTCTTTCTGTTCCGCTGCCGAACTGGTACTCTAATAGCGCAGTACAAGCCTGTGCAGTCCACTTCTAAATATTTGTAGTGTCCAACTTCTTCTAGTTCTGTGTTCCCTTCACATTCATTCTTCCTCCTAATTTTTTTTTCTCCCTGTTGTCACTGCTTTTGTTTCTCTATGTTCATCCTCGAAGTGTTTTTCTTCAACTTTTCCTGTCAGTTGTTTACCTTGTTTTCCAACTCCCTCTCGCTCTTTGCCAGTACAGCCATATCATCAGCGAACGCCAATTGCTCAATTCCAAGAGTTCTCAGTTCTTTATATCATAGCTTGAACTCCTACTTTTTCTTTCCTACCATCTCCATTATGTCGTTCATAAATATTATGAAAAGTAAGAAGCTGAAAGTAGTTCCTTGTCTCACTC
The DNA here is from genome assembly GCA_019419845.2 of Weissflogia rhopalogaster. NCBI lineage: Eukaryota > Metazoa > Arthropoda > Insecta > Coleoptera > Staphylinidae > Weissflogia > Weissflogia rhopalogaster. Next base: position 13,014 of record WSZQ02083195.1, read on the forward strand.
CGTTGCTAGTACTATATGTCTTGTTCTTCTGTATATAGCCTTACTTACACTCTCTGCTCTTCATCAGTGTCTTGCTTACATTATTTCGTTCATTTCATCTCTTGCGTGGTCCACTAGCCTATTTGCCATTGTTTGTTTTACCTACGATTTTGGGTAGCACACGCATCTCAGTGGCTTTCATAATTTGTTGGATTTTTGCTGTTATTGGTCTTGTCTCACATCTATATTTCTAGATGGGTCTAACTACCATTTTGTACACTCCGTCTTTAGGTCCCCGTTGAAGGTGCTTGTTATACCAAATTTAGTCGTTTAGGCAACAAACGTTTAGACAACCAACTAGCTGTCATTATTTGTTGCCTAATATCCTCTTCAATATTGCCAAACTCAATGTCCAGGTATTTGAAATTTATCAGCTGTTCAGGGGGCTTTCCTTCCAGTTCTAATTTGCAGCTCATTGGGAAATGCATTTGTTTTGGTAGTGCAGATTAGTATGTTATATTTTACTGCATTAAGAAACATGTTTAATAACCTCGGAAGATTTTTTTTCTTTGCCCACAGATTAGGGCAACATCGGGATAATAAACAACATTTATTTCATTGTTTCACATTTTCTAGCATTTACATTTCTACAAATCAAATAAATAATCAAATAATTTCGTATATGATTTAAATTTTAAAAAAGTTGGACTTAGAGACTCTCCCTGCCGAATGCCAATTAGCACTGGGATATTCCTTGTGAAGGTGTTGTTTATTCCGCAACAATTTTGTTATTTATGGTTGGCCCTGATTAAATTTCTTGAAAGATTGCTCCTGCCCAGGATGTTTTTTTTTTCGTTAGAGCCCTTAAGACTACGTTACTTCAGTACATTCATGGGTATATACACGGTATTATACAAGGCGTTGGGTATTATACAAGGTGTCACATTTATATTCTTCGAGCCAATGCTTCTTTCATTTTCCGGCTGCGGCTTTCTCTTCTTTCCTCAGTTCAGGGTGTAGCGCGCTTTGTGGTTACTTCTTCCTTCAGTCAAATGTCTGGCAGCTTCTCTCTCAACCGTCCTCGTTTCTTGCTGGGTAACACCCAATTACTGCACGTGTACTTATGTCTCTTTGACTCAGTTGTTCTACGCCTGTTTGTAATCTATTATCTTTTTTGTTAATCGCTTCGGGCGCATTTTAGTTATGTTTGTATAAAATGATATCCTTCTTTACCTAATAGCATCGAACAACTTTTCTATATATGTGTATAGCTCCTTGTTATGCCTGTGTCTATACTCACCACCTTCCTTGATGGGTCCCAAAATTCTTCTCAATATTTTATTTTCCTGCATATTGAGTTTTTTACGAATCGTTAGTGCATAAGTTTTACTTTGCGCTATATACTTTTTTTATTGTAGACGTTTCTGGTTAGGTGGCTTTCGCCATTTCCATTTTCCTTATTCGCATAATTATTGCTTCTTACTCTGATGTTTTGCAATATATAGTTTCTCCTAAGTATTCGAATTTATCAACTTTTGCAATTTCCCACTTATCGCCCTTGATTTTGTTCGGCTTGTCTTTGTTTTGGCTCCTATACTTGTTATGAAATTAATCCAGGATGTATATTATATCTACTAACTTAAATCGGTCGAATGCCTTTCTACAATCGATGAAACAGAAATACGATGGTTTATTGTTCTCGACTGATTTCTCTATAATTTCGCGGATGATAAAGACGCCGCCGCCTTCGACGACTTATAATCAGTACTGAATCTATAGTGAGATTTTCATTATCAAATTCCATAGGACTATTGTCAATTTATTATGTTCTTGTAATATATCTATAAAGTTATAAAATGTGTTTAATTTATTGGCATCTATCTATTTCGAGTCGGTATACCAACTACAAATTTCGTTTAGAAGCAAAATGGCCTAACGATTCCCTTTGCACGTTGAACACAAACATGAAAATCGACGACATACATAATTTGATATTAAAAAGCACCAAAAGGTAAAAACCGAAAAAAAAGAAAAATAAAGTTGATACAAGGCGAACATTAAGAAAAGAAAATTCAAAATAGGATTTTTAATTTCTGAGATATAGCTAATATTAAAACTATTTCTATGGCCGTACTATTAATCCACACTGAAAAATGGCTTATCGAGTCCTGAAATAACCTTCTAGCCTTCTGCCTAGTATACATGCATCATATACTCATATAGTTTTTGCCTTCAAACAGTTGGTATACGTCTAGTGCCACATTGCTATCATACCCCGGGCGGACAAACAGGAAAATATTACAATAAAGCGGCGCCAATAAATCAAATACTAATTAGAACAAACAGGTCCAACATGTCAGCGTACATGCGAGCCGTTGCAATATGGCGACATGCACTCTGTCCAGTGGTGGCGGCTGGCGACGTATGGCCCACCCCCACAGTGTTCAACCGGTTCGAGGGTGTTGCCATGATTATGTTCGACCCGATGTTGACAACGTCAATACAACACTGTATGCGATCACAACACCCGCCTTCTTTCATTTCGTTCATCAGCCATCAGCCTCACAGCTACTAATTTAAGTGAGTGAATGAATCAATGCCATAGTCGTAAACGTCTCAAATATTAACGAGTCATGTACATATCGCAGTGTTTTCTACGATTACCATGTTATTTGACGTAGATTAATTCAGGTAATAGATCCTAAATGGTGCTAGTTTTTTTATTAACTGAGATTCATTTATAACTGACAAATTGTCAAATTAGAATGCTTAGCTCTTAGCTAAAATATATAAATTTTTCATGATAGTTCATGGAGGGTTCTGATTGTAAAATGGATGTCTGGGTATGAAACAACCAAAAACATATTAATTAATTATTTTAAAGGGCTTAAGCGGCATTACATGTATTTGTAGTTAGTCTAAAAACTAGAACTTGTTTCTACTATGACATCGTGACTAGTTAAAGATGAGAAGAGGAAAAACTAATAAACTTAGGCAAAAAAATCTATTAATTGATGCATATGTTTCCTGCTTTGTTTATCCGAACCCGAAAACTGCGGAAAATGATACGAAACAAATGATACAGATATTGAAAACCGTGGTTTTTATCTAATTATTATCTAATAAAATTTAACCAAGGAATGACTAACCTGTGACCAGCCGAACATATTTGTTCTTTCTAAGCCTTACCATATTTAGTGGGTCGACCATTGTTGCGAACTGCCTGCCTGCTGACAACATCAACCTTTGACAAAAACACCAAAGGTCCCGAACTACCCGTTCGTTGACAGTGGTGATTGCGATGCGGAGAGGAGTAGACACGTCGAAGTATGGCTTGTGACTTGCTTTATTTACACAAATTCACAATTACATCGGCTGGGGTCCACAAGTTTAGTTTAGTTTAGTTAGCTGGGGGGCCTTTGGGTTGCTCCTTGAACTGCGACCTCCTGGGTCTATTGTTCTGCCCC
>WSZQ02083217.1:3188-16456 GCA_019419845.2 Weissflogia rhopalogaster
AATTGCCGGCACAATAAGTTCTATTCTCATGTACGCGGCGCCGGTGTGGCATGAGGCTCTCAGATACCAGGAAAACAGGAAATTGCTATTAGCAATCCAAAGAAGGGCAGCACTTGATGTCTCAGGGGCTTATTGCACCACAGTTTACACAGAAGCCGCCCTAATACTAAGCAGCATAATTCCGGTGAACATCATAGTAGCAGCGAGGGCAGTGCTCAGTGCATCGGTCAGGGAAAGAATAAACAGCTGGAAAACAACACAGATGCGACTGTACTAAGGTGGCAAGAGCGGTGGATTGTCAGCGGACGCGGTAAATGGACGAAACGTCTCATTCCCAATATCTGTGAATGGTTCTACCGAGGACACGAGGAAATCAACTTCTGGCTATCGGAGCTCCTCAGAGGTCATGGCTGTTTCGGTGAATACCTGCACCGAATAGGAAAGAGGGCAACAGACGAATGTATATTCTGTAGAGAGCGCGACAGTGCAGAACATATGTTTTTCCACTGCAGGCAATGGTTGACAGATAGAAACGTATTAGAAGTTAGATTGGCGCAAACAATAAGCCCGGACAATCTAACAAACCTTATGCTTCAAAGCAATGAAAACTAGCAGAAAATTGCAAACTACACAAGAACTATGTTCCAGAGAAAAAAAAGTAGAGGAAATAGCAATTACCGATACTGTGGGGTATGCTGTATAGCCTCCTGAAGTGTCCCCTGGTATACCCAAATTGGACGTTCCATGGGGGTAAGGAAATGGGGGAAAGATGATTCTGGGTGAGCCACGACAACATAACTGCTCCCCTTTTAAAGGGCTACTTGCTCCGGTTAGTTCTACGCCGGCAACGCCCTCAAAAAAAGTTACCTTCCGTTTATTTAGTTGTTTCATATGATATATTCATTATTTAAAGGAAATAAAAACTTGAATCGTACAAGTATCGTACAAAGGGCAACTAGCCTACCATGCGCACTTCACTAGAGGGGCAATAACTACAGATTTCCTTCGCCCACAGATGTTTCCTGTAAAATATCTATCACTTCACCCAAATAGCAAACGTCGTAAGAATATAGACACCCTAACAACGAAAAAAGAAGAAGCTGCTTACCATGCAAGAGATCCCAGGTTCAATTCCTAATTGTAGACATCTCTATTTGCTCCGGCAATCACACTCTTCACATCTGTGGATGTCGTTATAGAAGTATTTTTCACCTAGACAAGCCAAGAAACCTACCCAATGAGAAATTATATACTCAAAGTACCTAGAAATATTCTGGAGGAAACATAGGTCACATCTTCACCCAACGACTAGACGGGCATAGGAAGAAGAATAACATAAAAGAGAAAAAGGTAACGAGTGCAAATCACAAATCTTAGACAGATGAAATATTATCCAAAAAGGTAAAAACTCAATTAATGCAATTAATAACGATTTATATAATATATAAACGAAAATTACATATTACATAAAATATTCATACAATGAAAGTAGAACATATCATTTTAATCGGAACGCGAAGAAAAATACAAAAATCTCTCTATACTAGAAATCGTACGATGTATACCATATCATACTCATACGATCTTATTGAATATTCCGCCTCCTTCTCGCTGTAATATCCACCTCCTCAACGAACATCTCACGGCTTCGCATATTATTGAAATGCTCAGCTCCCGTTTTCCTGGCCGTCCTCTAGTCGAGAAGTAAATCAATATTGTAGGCAAATAACCTACCATTATCTATACAGTTAATCTAATATCTAGGATTATAAAGCATGTACGTACTAACGTAATATGTATAGCGATATGTTTGTTTATCTCATCTGTATGTGCGTTTGTTGGTATGTGTGCGTGTGCAACCGGAATTTCGCGTGCGAAATTCTAAAACCGAATGATTGTTTGAGTGTATGATTGATGCTAAATTAGCGGCGTTTCGTTTCGTGTAGTTTTAGGACGTTTTGTGTTTGGATGCCGAGATATGTGTTTGCGTGTCTGTCGGTGTGTGTGAGCGTGTGGTTGTGCGTTCTGGAGGAGCCATCGACTTCCTTCATCGGCCGATTAAGTCAGCATCATCCGGCACGCAGTTGGGGATCGCGTTCGACCACTTGCCGTTCCGCAGGCACTTCAGCATCGCGGCGCCCTTGAGGCTGTACGCTTCGTCGCACGTGAATGTTATGTTTTCGCCGATCTTGTAGTAGAATTTCACCGAGGACATCCGGCCGTTGATCGTCGTTCCCGGATACGAGCATGCCTGTACACCTGTATCCAAAATACAAAAGGTTCTTTTTCAATTCCAACAAGGGTCTTCCTTGGAAATGTACATGAAAACTTTTTGGGGAATTCTTGCTTGGGGATTCTTTTTACATATTGATAGACGAGAGACTGAGGACAGAGGAGAGAGTAAGTGTCTATAAAGGGTCTCAGAGCAAGGACAATTAGAAAGAGAAGCAAGGGAGGGTAGGGGATCCATAAGGAGAGGATGGTTAAAGATTTTTATAAGGTCTATGGTAAAGAATTACATCGGAATAGGTGGATTAAAGAAGAGTTCAAATTAGCAGAATAGTCACTTTGCACTTAGATCTTGGTAGACTGAGGACAGAGGACAGAGGAGAGAGTAAGTGTCTACAATGGTTATGAAAGGAATGATGTTTCAGAACAAGATCAGATGGAAAGGGAACCAGCGGGTAGAGGGTCTAGAAGAAGAGTATAGTAATAATTTTTGGATAGACTCAAGATAGAAGCGATCAAATTATGATCAATTGCCTTTTATATTTAGATAGAGGAGAGGCGGGTGGGAAATGGAAAGAAAGAATTAGAATGAATCAGCTATAATCCATCATTATTTAAATGCTAACAATAAAAGGGTTCACAAAGAGACCTTATTAATCATTCCTAAACTAAAGTACATAACTTGCAATTAATAAATGGGTCACTCGGTAAGTCGCGGGTCATAGGTTGCCGGCCGCTGAAAGTATGAGAAAGCTCCTTCCAAAATTCTTCGAGTTGGAAGAGCGTAGAATCTTGGTTGGAAGAACACTACATTTCAAAATGAGAAGGTAAAGTGGTAAAAGGGTAAGCATGGTAATCCATGAGACAATAAGAAGGCTTAGAGAGAGAGAGTTGAAATAGATCCCATCGTAACATCAAATAATAATAACGCTAAGGAATAATGTCTAAAGAAAACTTACATTTCGGTAGAGGACCAGACCATCGTCCATTATCTTGACAAGCAATAATCGGCTGTCCTTCCATCATAAACTCACTATTGCAATTGAACTGTACAACTTCACCAGCCTTGAATGGTTCCGTCCCTTGCATATACCCATTATCCGGCGCACCAGGATGATCACACTGTACCTCTGCCCACCCCATAGAAAGTACAATATTAGCTCTATTTGAGAGAGTCGTGGGAACGGCCACGCATGGTTGGGTTAGGTGGTGCTACTGAGTTAGGTGCAAACGGGGTGAAAACACTGAGCTGGATGAGTGACCCGCGGATGATCATGATAGCAGAGGGGGTGCTGCTGCGGGGAAACGTACCTACGCAGGTCGGGAAGGGAGATGCCCACTCGCCGCTCGACAGGCAAACGGTTTCGTGGGAGCCGCGCAGTCCAAAGCCGGGGGCGCAGCTGAACACTGCCCGCCCACCGACCTCCCTGGATACGATAGACACCCGCAGGTGACTCGGAAGGCTACCGGCCACATCACCACACTCGATACCTAATAGCACCGCTTATTACAAACCAACGCGAGCGCAGATGCGCACACTCATACACACACTCCTTTGGGATTGAGTTAAGGAGATCTTCAAGGGGATACTTACTCTCACAGACCGGGAACGGTGCGCTCCAATTACCCGACGGTAGACAGTGGAGTTCATGGGTGCCAATCAACGCATTCCCATTGACACAGCTAAAGATCAACTTTGTGTTCATTTTGGTGCTTTGCGTGTTGACGGAGAGACCGCGACGTTGTGGTACAGCCGGACAGTGAATAGCTGCGGGGTCAGAACAGAATCGCATGCGAAATTAATTGCTTTTGCGCGTATTTGTGGACAGCTCAATTACCCTTGACCACAATTTCGACGGAATGTGTATGTCTCGCGGGTGTCACGCACGTGAACGTGCCCGAGTCGTCTTTGGACGCGTGGAAAATCGACAGACGATACTCCAGTAGTGGATCGCGTTCGGGGTCTTCGGGCCAACCCTCGGGATACTTGCGGTAATCATGACTGACAGTCCATTTCGGTGCGCCGAAGCGACGTATCCACAGGCATTCCATATGCAAAATTGTTCCCGGATAGACGATTAGCTTACCATCGTTGGACTGAGCAATTGGACCCAGCTGATGTCGGAACAGAATTGTCGGAGGCTTCTCCATAGAGTAATCATTTTCTTGATTAAGACCGAAACATGATGGTTTCGGACCATCCCATTCACCCCCCATGCAGTGCCTTTTATTAGGTCCTAGAGTAAACATCGTAGAAATAGAAAATACATTTTGTAAAGAAAAGAATTGAGTGTACCTATCATAGCGTATTTCCCAATATCAATACACCGACTAACAAGCGTGGCACCTGCGGGAAATTCCACGACGTCCTCTCTTATTTGCTGATCGTTGTAGAAGGAAATAGTGTTGGGCTCCTGGTTGCGGAACAGGCACGTGCTGTTGTTATTCCCATGGTGCTTTTTCCCGCCGTCCTCGTTTTCTAAGGAAATACAAACACGAAATAAGAAAAACGGGAAGCTCCATGCATAATAGATTTTCTCGTTGCGAAAGGTTAATTATTACCGCAGTTTAGGGACCTCCCTATCCAGCTGCCGTCCTCGCAGACAATGCGCCACGTGTTTTTCTCTCCCATGACCGTTTCAATGCAGTTGAACATCACCTCCGTATTGTGAGGGAAATTGCGTTCGTCGTCTACAAGGGGTTCTCCGTTGCGATATATTAGAGAACCTTGCACCCTATCAAGAGATCATGTAATTGAATCGACAAGAATACGAACTTAAAATAGCTCCCACTACAGAAAAACTTCAATTATCCGAACTTTATGTTTTTAGACTTTCAGTCGGACAACGGCCGGCAACCTGAATCCCGAAGGTCACTAAATGTCCGTTTTACCATTTTTAGGCCCCACTCAGACGTGGTTCAAATAATTATCTTTCGTATGTTCCATGGAGAACCTGACTTGAGGGTGATGTTGACCTATGGTCAAAAAGTTGCCGACCCTTGCTACAGAGGGAAGTTGACTTGGACCATCAAAAACTTACTTAGCTGGAGGTCCACAAGACTTGGCACTTCCATATTCCAACTCCGTAATATCTCCTCCCTTAATTATATCAGTCCCTCCCATATAGTGTGGAGAATCAGGACTGGGGAAAGTCGAATTATCTCTACAAGCAGGTCTACGTGGATAGAGTTCTCCCAAGGAACACTCTATAGGTTGAGTCGTAGACTTAGTATAGTCCTCATCGCAAGTGAAGTAGACGTAAGACCCATTGGAGATAGTTAATCCGGCACGATAACCAGAGGAATATTGACCGTGATTAATATCCGGGAGGATGCAAGGCGCCGGATTGCATTCCGGGAACGTAGTTGCGGTCCAGTCGCCGTGCCAGCAGCGTAACACACTCATACCCTGGAGATTGTAACCACGCTCACAACTCACTTCAATAACGTCGCTGTTGGATATCTCGGCGGTTTCGTTCAAGGGTTCGTCATTCGGTATTACGCTTGGAGTCACACCCATGATGATCTCGCCCTTTGACATACGAAAGATGGCGTTGTCGATTTCCGGAACATGACAGGGCACTGGAATTTATCGTTTTAAAGTGCTTCCAAGAACTAACCCTCACTCTCTAACCCTAACTTACATATGGTACACTCTGGTTTTTCCGGTTTCCATTTGCCTCGCACACATTTTGCCGTCTTGTTGTCAGGTAAATTCAATTCGTAGCCTTTACCACACGCCATTTTGATGACGGTGCCACTGCTGTATGTGATATTCGCGTGTTTGCCATGCTTTACAACTTCGATGCTAACGTATGGTTCGTTCGATAGTGGTTCGCATGGCATGCCCTTCTTTTGTTGTTTCTCTTCCTCGAAGCGCTTACGATCGTCTTCGTCTTCCCAATCGTGTTTTTGCTTACCACCTCGACGCAAACTCAACGAACCCGAAGATCCCTTTCTACTGAGGCTCACTGTTCGGGAACTGGAAGTACTTTTAAGGGCCCGTTTTAATCGCTTCATGTATTCGTTGCGCTCTTTTAGGTATTTGACATCATCTTCGTCCATTGCGAAAAGTTCCTCTAGATATGACGGGGGGAGATAATTTTCGTTTCTGGATACTTTATGATGACGCATGGTAGCTCTTCGGTATTTTTCCATGACAATTGATCGCCTACGACGACTCCAACGAAGACGTGGATGTTGTCCAATGACACATCTATGTTTAGTTTGGTTTATTGTAAATTAATTGTAACAAGGAACAAAGTCTCTACATTATGTTTCAAGGTTCTGATCAGTGACACTACAAATAACTAAATAAGTTGACCCCATTTACCTTGGAAGTGTTCTAGGACTCCAATGTCCCCCAATACAAGTAGCCCCCGGTGGTCCTTCATTCAAAATATACCCCTTATCACAGTCGTACATAATCTGCTTATTGTTGATCACCTTCTTCACATATGGCCGATAGTCATACAAGCCCATGTTGCCAACAAGTAGGATCTTGCCATGCTCGACGATACCCGGAAAAGGGCAGTAAACTACGAACAGTGAATTTAATCACCGCACCCTACATACGCGGAAATTTAGTTACCCTCTTGACATGCGGGAATCTCACCAGTCCAGTTCCCATAGGAGCACTCGATAAACTCGTAGCCTTTTAACTCAAACCCGTCTTTACACTTGTATCTCGCCTTCATCCCATGTTCCATCTTTGGCGCTATGACCATCCCGTTTTTTGGAAGCTTGGGTAGATGTTTGCAACGTGCCGGTTGGCAATTGGGAATCTGTGTCCACGTGCCGTTGTTGCACGTCACGGGAGCGTAACTTCCGAAAAACTCGTAATGTGCATCGCAGTCGACTGTTAGCGATTCTCCGTGTTGGACGACTGTTGCTTGTGACCCGCCCGAATCGTTTCCGCGTGAACTTAATGTGATCCGACCCTGGGACACCTGCGGCACGACGCATGGGGCTGCAAGAGTTGCACCGAAAAGAAAGCACACATACCACATATTTAAACTGCCATCTTGCCGGCTTCCACGTGCAAAAGACATGAAAAGTGATGTTCTAGTCCAGTGTTTCCCAGAACTCTTGGTACATGTGTGTTTCATTTTTGTAAGAGTATTTCGATTAAATATTATTTCTTGACTTTATGTGTACATCTCGTGCCCTCGCCCTCAGAAACCTTGAGGGGTACAAGCGTCTAGACACACATTGACTTCGTTTACCTCGGGACACCCTCAGATACCTTGAGGGAGTGCCCTCACCCTCAGAAAACCTGAGGCAGTTCCCTCTCCCTCAGACACCCAGAAGGAATTCCTTCACCCTCAGAGCACCTGTAAGAGTTCCTTCACCCCCGAATAAACCCTGAGGGCATTCCCTCATCCTCAGAAAACCTGAGGGAGTTCGTTCAGTAAAATACAATTTAGTCCATAGACTATAGACGTTTAATTCGTTTACGTCGAACATATAAATTTCTGTTCAAACTCTCAGATATTCCAAGGAAGCGGGAGGCCCTCAGATATCCACACGGAGGTCTCTCACCAAAAGAAAACCTAACGGAGTTCCCTCAGCCTCAAAAACTCAGAAGGCACTCAGAACACATCGACTTCGTTTACCTCGGGACACCCTCAGATATCTTGAGGAAGTACCCTCACCCTCAGAAGACCTATGAAGATTTCCTCACGCTCAGGAAACCTGAAGGAGTTCCGTCACTCTCAGAAAACCTCTCTCTAGTAGTACATGTACCACATTCTAGGAAACCTAGTCTATAACATATCATTTGTAAACTATACTACAACAGGGTGTCACGGTCACTATGCGGTTTGTAAGTAGCCTTTGGTTATCTTTCAAAAATCTTATCAAATTAGAAGCGTTATTGGCAGCAAAGAACACATGCATTAACTGTTGTGGCTCTATCTACACCTGTATCTAGATGGATTTGCTATGTATGTTGTAATTGAGGGACGTACTACTAAGAACAGAACAAGTGTGTTGTCAATCAGATCATACCTAAGCATCTAGGCAGCGGGTAGCGCCATTTGCCGTCGATCTGGCATACCGCCGACGAGTTTCCTTCAAGTTTCATACCTTCATGGCAGCGGAAGATAATGGAGGCGCCCAAGCCCGTGCCGCCCTCGATATTCTCTAGCCAACCGTTCCAAAGCCTGCCGGGATGTCCGCAGTTTATCTCTATTGTGCATGCAAGCAATTCACGTAAACTCGAAAACGTTCTCGGTGGGTGGTCAAAGTACAAAGTATTTCAAAATAAAAAACAAAACACAACAAAACCCAAAAACCCATAACAAAAACGAAAAACGTAAAACAAGTAAAAATGGATCAACAAGTTGGTAGCTTGTAGATAGTTGGTACCTTTGCACGTTGGTTGCAGGCCTGTCCACTTCTTATCTGCCCCACAGCGACGTGTCGCTTCTCCTGCGAGGTAGTAACCATATTTACACTCGTAGCTGACGACTGAATTATAGCTGCAGGATGTGTAGATTGCTTTGCCGTGACGGGGATTCTCTGGTGGTGAACAGGTTACTGCAGTTACCACTGGAATTGGAGTTTTTTGAGAAATGAAAGGAGGTGTCCTAACTGGAAGGTATTTTATAGTTCCATTACGGAACTTTTGCTAAATTAAGGAAATTGAATCCCTGAAAGTTATTTGGGAAAATATAAGGCTGTAACACGAAAATTTTCAGCCAGATATATTTACCACTGAATGGTAACCACTGAATTTGAATATATTGAAATATGTAAGGTAATATACCAGTTACGTTTCTTGGTGGAGTTGATGAAGGACTTGGAAGCAATTTGTAAATTTTTACTTGCCGAAGTGTTACAAACTTCCACGTTGAAACAAGATACCAATTTTTAAGCGAATACTTTCAATACGTTTATTACATCAAACCGACAGAATCGCATTCAACAGAATAATAATCAATGGAATAGTAAATAATTTATCAAATAGAATAATGAATAGAAGAGAATAGGAGGTGTCCTAACTGGAAGGTATTTTATAGTTCAATTAAGGAACTTTTGTTAAATGAAGGAAATTCAATCCCTGAAACTTTAAAGCAATACTAGACAATTCCTAACCTAATTCTTAGGAGATCAATAAATCACTTCATTTACTACTAAAATTGATTTTTAATAATACAAGACGGTGTTCTAACTGGATAGGATTTTGTAGTTGAAATAAAGAATTTTTAATAAATCAAGGAAATTCAAAATCAAAAAGTTAGCTGGGAAAAGTATAAAGCCATAACCAAACTGAATAAATTGATAAAGAATGTAATATAGAATTTCTATATAATATATTTATAAACTCGGCGGAAAGACCTTAAAGGTCGATAACGATAAAAAATATATTTATTATTATTATATTTATAAAACGCAGATCATTATTTCAAGTGATACAGAATGACAAGTAAAACACATTAAAACGATTTATTGAGCAATGAATAGAGCGTAATACATGCAACCAACAAGGCAATAACAATCTATGTGAATTATAGCTTACAGACACAGGTGGGCAAATCCTTGGGAATCCACGTGCCATCCGCTTGACAGAAGCGTTCGCTCTTGCCAACCAGCTCGAAATTCTCGGCGCAATGATAGGTGATGCGACATCCGTACGTGTAGCACTCGCCCGCATGCCATCCGTTCGGAATGTCCATCGGCGTACCGCAACTACGGGCTGCAAAACGCATCGCAATTGAGCGTTAGAACGGAATCGGACTGGCCCGGGTGAATGTGCATATTACGCTCGCAGGAAATGTCCGGGCCGTACCACGACGCCTGCCCGTCGATCGCCAGACACTTGGCGCGCGGAAATCCGTTCGTCACGTAGCCGGTGTGGCAGTAGTACTGCAGCTGCGAGTCCAGATCGAAGGTGACCTGCTCGGGCAGGGCATTGTGGCGGGCGTGATCAATCGTCGGTGGTGAGAGGCAGTAAACTGTAGATTGAACATAAAAGATAAAAGGAAATCTGGTAGAATAAAAAGGATCTTAAACGATTGAAAGGTAATGTCTAAGATGAAATGAAATCGAGGTAATCATAGTCTTTCTCTCAAGTTCTGGTGTTTTAATGTAGACAGCCATATACTCTCTAGTTTCCTCGGAATAAAGTTAAGAGACTATTATGAATACCACTAAGACCCTTTCTTAATAATTCTTAATTTAAGCTTAAAAAGTTTCAGGAAAACAAAGAATGAGAATCGAAGGGTTGCAGGTAATCGCTTACTGTTTTGTTTGCACGCCGGCGCCGATCCAGCCCATTGGCCGTCCGCTTGGCACGTGCGACTTTGCAGGCCGACGACGTGGTAACCGTGCTGGCAGGTGTAAGACGTTCGCGCTCCAAAGAGGCGCCCGCTCGCCGTCACGCTGCCGAATGTTATCTGGTCGGGCTCAGGACATTCCCGATCTGCAAACACGCGGTGCACGTGCGACTTACTTCGCAAAAACTACTCTCATATTTTTCTGTAAATGTAATCCGATCTAATCACTTTTAATATCCCTAATACGTGTGGGAAATACACGAGCAGCGAATTTGTAGAAATCTAATATTCTTCTTTTTTAAACTTCTTTTTTAAAAACAGCAATAGAAATAAATATACATATTATAGTTTCAATGTGTAGGCTTTGGTGGAGGTGCCGGTATTGCTAAAAATATTATAAAGGTGTAAAAGAAAGGTGTAAAGTTTTTTCCCAGACAAATTCAGGTAGAAACGTATGCCTCAATATTTTTTCTGTGAATTTAAGAAATAACAAGTATTTTGAAGATATTCGTGTACGGCTTATTTAAAAATACGACTTTAATAGATGCTCACAAAACAAAACAAAATGTATAAATGTTTCCTATTTTCGTGTAATTTCTTTGTAAATTCTTTCATTAAGGTTATTTTACTACTACATGAAATATGTTGGTATTTATTGGAAAATTTGCAAATATCACTGCTTTCAAAAGAGACATCAGAGTCAAGAAAGATGGTACAGCATTTCTATTTGTTTGCGGGACGTGTCAGTGTTATCATTACATTAAGGCTGTTATATCTGTGAAACAATTGGTGGAGGCACAGGAAGTAAGAGGCATATTAATGTGCAAAAATTTTGTCAGACAATTATTTATATACAGGCTTTTAAAACATATTTGTGACTTCATCAGCAAGTGATTATCAAGATTTTTGAAATAGCGTAGATTTAAAATTAAAAGGTTACTCTTTAATTTGAAAGAATTACATTTTCCAAACAAGGTATCAGCTACGTAGTCGATGTACATATTATGATTATTAATTGGGGAAGATGCCGATTTTATCAACTTAATTTTGGTGGAGGCGCCTGGTATGAGTAAAAGTACTATTGTATTATGTTGGAGGCGTCGGTACAACAATCGAAACTATGGTGGAAGTGACAGGTCCATGAACATACTTTTACTTGAAGAAAATGCTCGATCATATTATGGTGGAGGCGCCAGCATGTACCAATAAAATGAACAAATACACATTTTAATGGTGAAAATCTTTGATATTTTGGTGAAGGCGTCGGTTTCAACCTCACAAAAATTAGTGGTCTTTTTAATTTAGCTCCTTTATAGCATATAAACAAAACCTTGATATAGAAGCAAAAATATCCAACGGAAACTGAACTTATTAACACAGAAAACCTTTAAAGTCATCTTCCCTTCAAAAGAAGGCAATTCATCATAAAAAGGCGTCACATCACATCCTATTTTTTCCACCATTTCGGGTCTCCAAATAACTTTATTGTATTAACTAATTGGTTTTTTGTGCCTGTCCTTTTCAACGGTAAACACACATTCACACACCATGCGCCAAAAAAAATCTCGCATTCTAGCGACGTCATTCGCTCGGAATAGGACTGAAATGACTTTTCTTCTTTCATTTCCTTTCATGTGGGGCGGCGCCGTTGTGTGAAAATGTGTCGATGTTGGTTGGTCGACCAGTACGTTTGCCGCGGGCAAATAAAAACTTTTGCGCGCTTAAGCGCACGTTAGACGCAGTAAATTCATTCGGAATCGGGGGGCCGGCAAAATGGGAGCCACTCGGGAAAAAGTTGGACGTGAAAGAGCATACGGTCGAATTATAACTTTAACCCCACCTCAACAAACCCGACCCGACCCATTCAAACGCATTATAGGCAGGTCGTGCAGTATATTGCAGAGTGGAAAGCGGAAGTATCTCTATTCTGTACGTTCATCGCGTCAATAACTCTGCGGAACGTTTTCCAAAGTTGATGTGTGTATAGTTGAACCGAAATTCGATAGAAATTTGATGGTACTCACAAAATCGGAGGAAGTGATGCCGGAATATTTCAGGATTGACGTTGCGATTTCAAATTTGAAATGAATGAAGGTTTGTAGAGAAAATAAAAGTTGAAATTTTCCGAGTTTATTTATTGTATAGTTGATGGTCTAAGCATTCACGCGTCGAAAATCCATGGTAATATTATTATTAATAAATAAAACACAAAGTTTTGTCGAGAATTTTCAAGGGTAGGTACCCCCTCTCCTCTACACTAAGAAATTTTGTATATAAATGCCTAATGGAATATTGTAAAGACCATGTCTCATCAGCCTGATGAAGCCACTGTGTAGGCGAAACAATTGTCGCTATTTCGACATAAATAAAATTGAAAATTTTCGATTAAACTTTGTGTTTTATTTATTAATAATAATATTTATTTATTGTGCTATGCCTAATTGATGTTGTAAGTTTTGTAACATTTGTTCATCTGGAACCAATCCAAAAATCATGTAGCTCTCTAAAAAAGTCAATGGAAACAAGACTTGAAAGAAACTCCAGTGAGTTTCTAAATGATGTAGTATTAATAAAAAAGTGATAAAAGTTTCCACTCGCCCGAAAATAATTGTTTAAAGATAGACCTAAAAAACTTTAAAAAATACAGGTTTGAAGAGGCGTATCTGCCGGAATTGTTTATACGTCCATTTTTTATGAGTAAACATGAAGACTTTTCATAGTTTTGTTGAAAATTTAGAGAACATGCGATAAAGTAACAAA
>WSZQ02083239.1:12390-34746 GCA_019419845.2 Weissflogia rhopalogaster
ATGTTTGAGATGATTCGAATCGCTAACGATTTTCTTCAAAACCTCAACATATTTGCAAGTCAAGGGAGTGAGTACACGCTTTTTTATCTTATAAACCTCAACTTAAATCTGTTTTGTGGTTGCTGGAGGCCAGTACTAAATTGATCTGATTTAACATCACCAGAACTTCATTAATTATATATTTTCTATTTTATTAATTACCAACCAACGTACCTCGATTACGTATAGCTTGTTTCCATAACAATTGCGATAATTCTTCAGTCCATGCCTTTTTAATATCCTCAGTCATCGATTGTAGTGTAAACGTATCATTAGGCTTCCGTTTACGGAACCAAATCTCGAATTTTGTAGGACTATCACCAATTTTCGCGGTGAGGCCAATATCAGTCATTTTGATGCTATTCTTGTAAATGTACAAATCGAGGTTCTGTAATTAAAGCGTATATTAGTGAAAGAAAGAAAGGTGGTAATTGGTAAGTGTTGACCTTTCTATCTGGGAACCTTCTAGCTTTACTGAACAGTATCAACTCTTCGAATAAGAACACTTGACGCAACGACTTCTTGCCATTCTTGCCCTCCCACACGAGGAACTCGTTCTGCCGCACGAGCCGACCCTGCTCTTTCAAATTAACCTGCAATGCACATAAACACATTCACAAGGCAATTATTCGAAAGTGATCGCATTGTTGGTCGATGAACGTACATCACAATCGCGTATGGAATCCATGGCGAGCAGATCATTCCCATGTCGCAGCTGGAAGCGCACCATCAGTTCCGCCTGCTTCAGGTCGTCCCTTTCGCTCTGCGCGCGCTCCGAGGCGCCCGCCGCCAGTTCCGGGCACGCCTTCATCATCTGTTGCAGCAACAGGGCGTATTTGCCCATCCTCTGCACCGGCTTGAGCAGATAGCTGGCCAGGTCCATCTTATCGCCGAGCTGGATTTGTTTACTCTGTAAAGAAATTTACGATGTAGGAGCATTCATTCAAACCATAGAAACTAGTAAATAATACCATGTATTGCAATACCAGGCATTGGTTTTGTAGACCCAGCGAAACTTGCGAACACAGCGAACCTTTTGGTTAATTTTGGGTCTTATTCAAGCCAAAATTAACCTCATTCTGGAGAATATAGCAATGTTTTGGACACTGCTAATTGACTGGGTCATCCCTAAACTAAAGAGGATTACTACAAATTGGTGAATGGATCACTTGAATTTGATAACCGCGTTCGAGAACCGCGGATCATTAAAATCTGAGAAACGGTTTCTTCAAAAAAGTGCATCCCTCCATAGGCGCCAGATTTATAACTTATAGTTAGATTGGGCTGGATAAAGTCGGGGTGTTGCTCCTCAGAAGATTGAAAACAAAAGAATAACTTGGAAAAGCACTCAGACTAGAAGGCAGTCGACCTAGATAAGACTACCTAACCTCTCGCCAAACCATCGTTGGTTTAGGAAAAACCAAGCCAACATCAATGAAGATTCATAAAGAACATTTAGCGTAGGTTACTAAAAATTAGTGGTGACCCACGGGTCGTATGTTGTTTTTAAACCTAAGAAACTGTTTCTCCAAAAGGTGTATCCCGCCAATACGCGAGATGAATTATAACTTATAGTTAGATTTTACGGGATGAAGTAGAGATATTGCTTCTTAGAAGATTGAAAAGATAAGATTAACTTGGAAAAACATTCAGACTAGAAGACATTTGAACTAGATGGGACTACATAACCTCTCGTCATTCAAAAAGTTTAAAAAAAAACAAGACGGTAGAAATACATTTTCATAAAGAACATTTAGCGACCCACCTTGAAAAATCCACTCCCGTACTCAGACATAAGGGAGTCCGACTTAGGTTTGTTCTTGTTATACAGAGCATACAAGTAAAACCGTTTGTCGTACTTGAGGAAAATCTGGCCAACTTGCAACGGATGGTTCTCACACTGCTCCAATTCACGCAGAAAGTGTTGGCTGTGGAATTCGTAGATCATCTCCACGTTACCGAATACGACATTGCGTTGACCGCGTAGCGCCTGTGGAATATCCTCACGCAGCAATTCAGGAATGTAGTTTTCGATGATGTAATCAAGGGACTTGACATAGTCGCGCTCTGTTTGTATCATCTCTCTCATGATGTACAACAAAGTTCTGGAATATATAAGCAGTCGTTAGTAAATCGCAAATATGATGTTATAAAATGTTTACTTTTGCGTTTTCGGATCGGTATTTTCAGCCAAACTATCCGCTGGCAAGTCTAATATCGACGAATGGCAATACAAATGACTGTTGGAAGGCACCGGAAGGCAGCTCACATTACGACGCTCCTCTGTGAAGTGATCATCGATATCTTCGCTGCTACTACTGAAATGCCAAACATTACATCAAATTTTCGCGGTATGTGGACGATTTTTAAAGTTTACCTCTTCGGACAACCATCGCTTCCTTCTTCTATGATGCTATCCTGTTGATTTTCGGTGTGGTCTTGATTTGACCCCGTGCTGGACGAGTTCGTACTGCAGAGTGCACAACTCTCGCGATAGAATTGGCACGAGCACGAGCGTTCCAACTTCTTCTTGTATCCACTATCATCACCGACCGAATTATCCGCGGTGGATACGCCACTATCGCATCTTCCACAACGATCAACACTACTTTCCACGAGTTTGCGCTCATTGTTGCGGTCTATATCCTCGAGGAGGTTCTCAACACTTTCTCGCACTTCCTTGATACCGTCCAAGGTGACGCTGCTCTTACGCTCCAGAGTGTCCTTATGTACCTGACTGGCTGTCGAGTTGCAGCCACAATTCTGTAAAGCCTGCATATATCGTTTTTTCAACTTGTAGGAGACACTATTCTCGGCATCCGTCTCACAGCAGTTGCAAGAAACCCCAGCAGCGTGATGGTTGCACTTGTAGATGAAGGCATAAGAGCTAACAGATCGTCGACGAAGAGTTGAGGAAGGTTTAACTGGTGTAGAAGTTGTGGGTGTTCCTTGTGCTTCTTCATGTGATTTGTATGTACACGAAGGTGGTCCAGTGGTGGAAATCGTCGTTGTGGCTGGCTTGACACCCTTTAAAAGATGAAAAAAGCCAAGAATAAATATAAATGCACTGAGTATTATGAACATAACCTATGCTAAGAACTATTTAACTAAAATCTCGAAAGAAGATATCCTTAGAGAAAAGACAATCACGATGTGCTTCCGGAATGGTACGTACCTTGCAGATTTGAATGAGTTTCTCATTCCCGGAACGAAACGCGAGTCGTTTGAAATCCTCCTGCTCCTTGCCGTCGTCCTCGAGAATATCCTGGCACGAATCGAGCAGCTGGAAGCAGCGCGATCCCTCCTCGAGGCGTTCGCGCAGCTCTTCCAGCCGCTCGCCGAACGCTTTCACCTCGGTCTTCAGCTGGTTGGTGCGCTCCTTGAGGTTCTTGCCTTTTACTTCCTTGATGCCGTTCGACTCCTCGATGAGGTCGGTCGTCTTGTCAATCTGACGCTGCGCGCGGCAAGAGCAAGCAGACATATAGTAGAGAGAACCAACTCCAATTTCAGCGGCATTCACACGCGCGTAAATCAACCTTTCAACGCTTCAAAGTCCGCGGCAAAACACAAACGACGCGGGGGCCCGACAAAGAAAACCATTGCATTTGCGCATGCAAACAGGCACGAGAGCGTTAATAATATAATAGCACGGGCGTTACTTCCGTTTCGGCATGATCGCCACTTCCTATTCCTACAATTCCTGCAGCGAAACTGGCGACTGGGAAAAATTTGCAAGAAGCACGTTCGGCAGGCAGGCGCACACGTACACGCACGCATCCGACAACAAACAGAAGCAGTCTTGGGAACCGAATACTACGACGAGAATGTTTACGCGGCTCTGATAACATTATGCAGAAACAAATAATGCGCGCACATTAAATAAATCAACAAAATCGCATTAGCGTGTATTAAGTGTAAACATTCACATGCTACGAGACCACTTGAACCAATGGAAACAACCAATAGATTAAGTGACTTTTTGGTAACTTACCATTGCGTCAAATTGAAAATTTTCGAAGTTCTTTTCCAGTTCTTTGATGCTTGGTACACCATCGGCAAGTTTGAGAGCTGCGAACTGGGATTGGATGGTCTCATGTCCCGTTATGCGAATCCATGATAAGAGCTGAAAATAGTTTCATTAATATTGACTCATCAATCTCAAAATTACAACTCAAAACGACATTTGCATTTGATAAATATTGAAATATAACGCAAAACCGACATTAGAACAGTGGAAAGAAAGGAACCTAATTTGTCAAGTTCTTTGCAACAAGTCTGAGCTGCAAACAAAAATTTCACGTAAAGTGAAACTTTAGTTTAAAGGAAACCCAACGGACAATTGATTTGCAACATCGCAATAGACGCGAATCGCGTTAATTGAGTGTAAAGTGCGATTGAATGCGTCACGTGGTGATTATGATAATAAATACGAAGGCAAACAGAGTTTCGAATTCTCAAATTAGAACTTGAAAAACGCCTGTATAATCGTATATAATTATTCTCGGGTACCAACGTCATGCGATCGTGCGAAGACAAATTATAGAGGCGCATCGTTTTTATGCAAAAGCGAAATATGCACGGCTTGGCGTGTAAATATGTGTTGTGCATGTCAGCTGTTTGTAGATGCACTAATGAAGTTGTCCGTTGTCTCTCCGTGCGCGTCTTTTTGTGATAAATGCGTGTACTTATTATTCGTTGTTTAGTTGTTTACTGTCGGTTGCGTCATGCGCAAGCAAGCGCGCAATGATTCATGATTGTGTACCGTTTTCTACCGGCTCCTCCGGCTGCAGTTTAGCTGCGAGCGGCGACGAAATTAATAGTTAGCACCGCCGCTTCTTGGCTGCCTGCTCAGCACACGGTTGCAGGTTGCATCAAGTAAGTGCATAGCATCATTTTATGCGGGATACACGAAAGCCTAACAATGAACTTTCAATGTCTTGAGAAAACTCATGCCTTCTAACTGAACATGATCCATTATTGACTATATGTCGAAGATTGCAGGAAGAAGTACAACATTTAATGAAATTACAAATTTTGCGAGGTACCCAAGAAGCGCCAACAGTTTTGATCAATCTATAGGCATGCTTATGGGAATGCTATAGCAGGATACTGTAAATGATTATTAAACTAGAAGACATTGATTAGGTAAATAGTGACTGACAAGGGAGAAACCCTTGAATGATGAAGGAATGTCAAAGACGATTAATAGAAAAATCTGACGACCATACAGAATGGAGGATGGAATCGTTAGAATGAAAAAACCTAGTATGAACAACGAGGAATCTCGAAATAATTGCAATGAAAATGAAGAAGTCTAAGGCGTCCGTCACTCGGCCGGCGCCGTGTGGTTTCTTTTGTCTGACGCATGTATTAAAAGGAGATAGTTTGTTCCTTCGAGTTACTTCATATCCTTTTAAGTCAGACATGGAAAGGTACCGCAGCACGAAGCCGCAGTCGACAGTGCAACGGCCCCCTAAAGCTTAGTAGACCTTGTTGAGCAATTTGATATATGCTATAGATACAATTCCTAGACTGTAGTGTAAACAAAGGTGCTTTTTTTGGTTGTGAATAATAATCGAGCGTTTAGGTCACATATAGGTCGACGATGCAATGGAGGGGATAACCCGTGAAGCATGCTTTGACCATCGTCAACAAGAGAGCGGGTCCCCAATTTGCCAACCCAAAACCCAGTCAGTTAGTGTCAGGATCTTAGGTTGCCTTTCGCTGATCTGCACGAAAATATGAATTTCAACACTACTGGCGAATTCTAGATTTAACGGGTGTGTCCGTTAAATCTAGAATTCACCAAGAATCACTTAAACTAAATATCTATAGTCTATGAATATGTCGTAGTATAGATCGTGCACCAACTGCGATTTTCATGCATTGTAAAAATGTTAAATTCATCTCACATATATGAGTTCTTCTATCATCGCCAATTTCCAATCACTACCAACCAAACCTAAAATTCCATTATCCGTCATTATTTGAAACCTGCCTAATAGTTTGTAATAAAACGAAATGTACCTGTCTATTGAATTAACGCACAAGCTCAAATCAACGATAATTAATTACACCGCGCTGCAACAGCGGTAGAATGAGCACCTTGTACACCGTTTCAGACTCCTCCCAATACTCCCAGAACCTACCCAAAACAACGTGCAGCGTTAATGCGAAATCGATTAGTAATCGTTTATTTAATCTCGACGTCAGCAATCGCTAATTCCTATCTAAATCGATATCCTTTCTTTTTTTTCGCCTCCACACACACGTGCGGTTTCGGTGCATGTGAGTGACCAAACTGCAGGAAAACATACGATAAAAACGCGGCCGAAAAAAGAAAGTTTTTGTTTGGAGATACAACCGAATTAATCAACTTCTTATCTAGAAATTACCGCAACAATACGCGCAATAAATTATGCGCTTGATTAAACGTTTAAATGTTTTTCGTGTTATGAGAATGTTCGTACCCGAGACCCCCGGCAAATGAGCAATCAAAAACCTCTATGCCAGGGCTTCTCAAAATGTGGTACTTGTTCCTGTTTATAAGGAATTTGAACAACAGGATCGGAGAGTTCCCACCTGTATTGGAATTTGAAAATATAACAGCGAGTAGGTTACAAGTATCAACTGGGGTAATTATTACAGAAAGGGTAGATGTATCTTTAAATTTAAAACAATTCTGGTCTATAAATAATGTAATGTTATGTAGTTTAATTTTTTGTATTAAATCAGGATTACTGAAACCACGAATTAGTTTCACGTGTACATCAGCGTTACGTTATTATCATAGATGCCGCAAGATAACAGCAAGAGTAAGAGCACGGCGAATCACCTTCGTTGCGTTTGACTATGCAGCCGGCGGGGGAATTTTCACTTTGACTGGCAACCACAATCACGCACAACCACTTTGCCCCATCAATCCTTGCGGCCATATTGAAAAATTATGCTAATTCATGGAAGGCATTCGCTGTCTGCGCTCATGGCATTCCCATGGCGCCCTCTGTCGGCTGGCTGTCGGGCGTGCGCCAAGCATCCGCATTCGTGCGTTGGGTGGCCTAACTCGAGTGGCAATGTCATGGCAAGCGCACGGCAGGCGAAATGTTTGCATTTTGCAGCCGTGTCGCTATGATTATTAGCGTTATTTATGCGTTCAGCATCGCGTGTGAGCATCGCATTTGCGATTGGCAAACCAAACGGACGACGGCGAGGAGCGTTTTGAAGAAATGCTAGTGAATGCATCTAACGTTGCAAACCTTCCTGCAAATACGAATTGTACACGTCGAGCTATATGTGTATATGTTTGTGCACTTATGCACACACTGGTCACTCGACCACCCATAGAGCCGACAGGCACTCTGGCAGAGAGTCCGGAGAAGAGGCAGCCCGAATGCAAAAGGCTTCAGCTGGCGTTTAAAAAGAGGCAAAACGTGCGCACACGAAACACGAGTTGCGCACATTCGCAACAACTCGAATGTGTGCATCGACGAGATCCGGCCGCGGCAGGAGTGTGCAGGTTTCACCTACCCTATGGCGAGGCCCCGTTTATGTGAACCGACGTGCATACTAATGACGAATTAGTGATAGTTATCAATCAACTTCGAGTTAGCCTCACACTCAGCATATACCGACCATATTCAGAAACATTCTCGTAAACTATCGCTTCATACTAATAAAAGCCGTTACAAAATTTAACCTCAGATGTCATGACGTCAATAGTCCAAGTAATGTCATCTATGAAATATATGAACATTTGAAGTTATTAGGAAAGGTGGAAAACGCTGTTTTCTGTTGGTGGTTTTTTAACAAGTTGTACTTTACGTGAGATGAATGAAAATGGAGTGCAAACTGCAGTCATTCGTCTTCGCCGCCACGCTTGTGTGATCTTTGCCTCTGCACGCCATGGCGCGGCGCGCGGTGTTTGTAAACACTTTAAATTTAATTGATACTCAGTGCTTAATGAACGACACATGTCGGACGCTCCTCTTCGCAGCATGTTCCACAGGAGTACAAACCACGGCGAATGAGTACCAGTTTACAATTTCACAATTTCTAAACTTATCTCTATCCCACTTAAGTATTTTTAACTTCTTCGGCCAGAAGAAAAAATGACGAGTACTGTTACGTAATAGCTGAAGATTTCCGTGAAAATTTTAACATGTTAACGAAACCGGGAGTAAAGATGAGGTGGTGAGTAGGAAGGGGAAAACCGAAACTAGTGGATATCAAACTTGATATGAATGTACAATTTATCCTACCCAGTCATATTTCGGTGATACCAATGAGACAGACAAGGAGGAGTCTAGATATTTTTTGTCAATCACTGATCAAACTTTGAGAGACACATGCTAGACCCCTGCCAAGTAAGAAGCAACAACAGTGCCTCTTTATCTTGGGGTGGTCCCGTTTCGATACTGGGGATCGTTTCTATATAACAGGTTTCATCGTCATCAGTTGACAGTTTTGACATATGTGTTATTTTCACGATTTTGCGACCATTAAAAAGAGTTATGTAATATGTAAGTTAATGTAATGTGTAATCTATATAAAATTGCAGACTGACTAGTGACACCGATCTTGGTCTTGTTTAGCGCCCTAACTGTAATATGAATTTCACAGTATTATCATCGGAATCCACTACGGAACATATTGTTGATTATTGTTAATATCCGTCAGTGTACGCCAATCATCATCTAGGACAAACGTTCCTTGATGTCTAAGATACCACTCGGGAGACCATAGACCAGCGTCTTTTAGTCTAGCAAAAAGTCCCCAGACCCATTAATATGTCCTAGACATCCTGAGACACCTTTTAGAGACTAAAGTTGCACAGCATGTCTACTAGGTGTACTTGAATTTAGACAAAACCACTGATTTAAGCGAAACAGGTGAGAAGGAAACCTGTTGTGATTCCTTCCTTAATGCCATAGATAAGCAAATGCCAATTGCTATTCTTGTGGAATAATTTGTTTGATATGTATCTGGAATGTGTTACAGGAACTTGAACTGTGCACGCGCACGAATAGCCTGAACAGTCCTGCTAATGCAAAAAGAAACTAGTAGCTACTAATTGTGTCTGTGTTCTGTGTCTTCCACTTGTCAATCACGACATACAGGACTAAAAAACATTGCCATCAAAATTAACATTAAACTATTAAAATCTTACGAATAATTGTCATAAAATCGACATTTAATAACGGTAATAACATAATGGCAATGTTAAACATCAACCTTGATATAACTAATTACGCGGAGGTTTATTCCTTGTTAGTCAGCGCTGTAATCTTCATCTGCCACCTTGTAGAAAGCGTTAATTGTACTTATGTGTTTTGTGCACACTTGTTGAAGAGTTTTTTTTTTTTGTTCGACGTCGGCATACTTGCAATCGGTGACATGGAGCATTAGGCACGTCGTGCTTGTGCACATAATGTCACGTGGGGGGTATTAAGCTAATATGGCGGTTCGGCGCGCTGAGTAGGTCTCGATATACTAATTTGTCGTTTGTAATCGAAACCAGCGATCGCATATCTATGTTTCTATGTTTATGTCATTGTCGCGAACGGATGAAAAAAAAGCAAAAGAGTAATAAATGTGATTGTAATGGTCACGATCATGCCTTAGGAAGTGATTTGGAATGTATGAGTACGTACCTCCTCAGCTTCTTCCTGGAGTACCCGCAGACGTCCCAGGTCCTTAAGGCGCTCTTTACGCTCGGTGGAGAGTTGTTCCAGTCTTCCGGCAACTCTGAGTACAGTAGCGTAGGAGGTCTTGGCATCGGTGGTGGCACGTTGTACATCCCTGCTGCCGACAAGCCACTGGGCACGCTCCTCCAAATTGGCCAGGATTGTTTTTCCCTCTTCACGGACTTTATTCAAAACTTCTATTTGTACTGCTTTTGATATTTGCCTATTAGAACAATTAGATGTTGGAATATGTAACATCGATTATTAGTTCCGTATTATCAATTCCGACATTCCCTTCCTTTTAAAATCACGTGGTAACGTATTTTAAGTTATAAAAGAAATAGTGTCATGGAGATACCAAACAATAATGTAATGGATCTCAAAAGTAGTCTGCACGAATTAACAAAGACCGTAATTAAAGGGGTACAATGATTGACAACAATAATTACGAGGGTTCACTTGGAACACAAGTAAATAACATTCTTTCGCTAAGATAATGTAGTCTTACCGACATTGATGACTCAAAAATCGCCGCGTAATCTGATAGGGAATCTCCTCTTGACGCAGTTGGGCAAGAGCAGCAAGAAGCGAACGGCCAGCGGTGCGACACGTGGCGGCGAAGGGCTCCGACTGCCGGAAGAACTCCACCCACTCGAGTTGATCGTGGTGCGTGGAAGTACCACCACACTCGGCCGGAGATTGCTCGCGCTCGATGTAGTGCGCGAGCGTTTTCTCGTCGGACACGACGACCGCCTGTCAATAAAAGCATCGCGTTAGTCTGAAGATTGCACGGACATCTAGAGTGCACAACTAACCTGAATACGACTCGTTAGTGTCTTGTGTTGGGGGTTAATACCCGGCCGCCACACTATCATGCGCACGATGCGTATACCATTTGCTATCAAAATGGCCGACCGATCGAGGATCTCCAAAACTTTGTTATCCTGTTCGGTCTTCGTGATCAGTAGCAGGGTGAAGCCTTTACTACTTACATCCGCACTATTTAGGAAATCACCAAAACATTTTATAACATCTAATTAAGGAATAAATAAATTACAACAACTAAGCAAACCTTGGTATTGATGCGTAGTATAACAGCAACTTTGCAATTTCATATTTATTAAGACCTGCTCGAAGTATGCACTCTGCGTAACATAGGATAATTCTTCTTCCTTCCAAATCAATGGTTCCTGTAAATAAATGTAATTTTTGTATAATGAGTTTATCTGATTGTAAGCATACCATCAAAGAACAAAGCTTCTTCAAAAGTATGAAGTGACCAAAAATGAATTATGGTATTCATTAACATCCCCGGAGAACTGACTCCTCCTTATGCTACTTCCCAATTCCTTAAATTAATTAAATTTAAGGAATTGGGAAATGTAAAGAGAATGTGATGGATGGAGCTGTATTAAGAAAGACATACATCTTATGTACCTGTACCTGCCACCCATTGAAGTTAATAAAAAACAAAGGTTACTTAAGAATAGGCCTGCGAACTTTATGCCAAAAGACTTAATGTAACGACTGAATGGGAGCAGAAGACTTTTAACGGATAAGAAATGATAAGTCACAAGTAAAATGGTATGTCGACCATAAAATAATTAGATCAGGAGTCCGTAATAAGAATTATACTTAATAGTATTCGCATTAACAAGCAACACGGCAGGGATGAATTACACCCCATATTTTTTGCCCAAATTGATCTGCGCGCCCACTCCCAGATAAAGCCGGTTCAAATGTCATTTACGCCACAGTTCTCGAGTTGAGCCACGCCTCAAGTTGGTGCACTATAAACATATTTCCTCACTGACTGAGGAATGTATGCAATTTTTTAACATTTGCAAATTGCGATATTGAAATTTGTATATTATAGAACAGGAATAGAAAAAAACATAGAGGGGATGGGGTGGCTAGGGTCTCGGTAATCCTGATGGAGAAGCAAAGAAGGAAGACAAATAGAGATGGCAACTAGGGTCAAGCCAATGCAATTTGTAATTTTTACGTTTGGTTAGATTTTTATTGTATTTATTTATAGAAATTTAGTGTATTGTTATGTATTTATTTAATGGAGCTGTAAAAGATATTTGAAATACGAGGAAACTTGTGATAGAAGTATGTCAATAAAGGTCTTATTATTATATTAAAAAAACAGTTGATTGACGTAAATATTCTGCTGACGTTTACCAGAACAGAAATAACAAAGAAAAACATGAATGACGCACATTATAATTAATTTTCATTTATTTAATCGTCGTTAATAAAATATTGAACAGATATAACCAACTTATTATTGTTCTGCTTATTGATCTTGATAAGATTTTATATAAAAGCCAGATAATATTCATGACAAAATATTCAGCGTTCTCATCTACATTTGAAGAAAACTGCATTTTTCCAACAACTGATACTCTATCGAATTATCACACCATGAAATTCACCGATCTAATCTGCATCTGTGTTCTAATTTTTGCTCTTTTCCAAATAAGTAAGGTTCAAGTTTGATCATTGAAATGGTTATAAATCGATAAATTAATTTTCAGCTTTCGCAGCACCCAGTGGCATAGACGTCGATGGTTTAGCTAACGATCTTCTTGATGTTTATAAAGTAGACATTCTATCTCGCTAAACAACGAATAGAAGCAATAAAATATTCTTATTTTCTGAAAATAGTATCAAATATATAAGAAGCGTTGGAAAGTCAATAAATTATTTGAAATTTAAATAGTGTTTTATTAAATGTTTTGAAGAACCAATCAGCGATAAGAAGTTTTCAGTGAGGTATTCAGAGACAAATACATTTGGATCTACTTTTCTTGATTCTAGATTTGCTTAATACTAGAAAATGGGACTGGCTCCACTAAGAAGGGACTTATGAAGAAAAGATCACTTAGGATCGATCCTTGCTTTGTTTATCCAGTTAAATTTACAAAAGGTTTCTCCATCAGGAATAAAATGCATACAGTATTAAGACTTTTAAGTGTTTTTTTCTGAATCATTTACAAATCGATGTTATGAGTAGCATGACCATAGTCAGACTGGGAACAGACCCATGACAACAATACTTGGAACTAGGAATTGAAGTTGTTGCAAATAAAAGCATATAGTTTCGTCACCACCTAATAGATGGCGGCAACTATGTGCAAACTACATGCACCACCACAGACGACTCTGCGCATCAATCACTTGCGCAACTAAACATTTGCATGGGGAAGATAAAAGTCTTCCTCCAACATTTATTGTAAATAAAATAGAATTCTATCCTTGACTTAAGTTCAAGAGGCACCTTTTCAAAGATTCACGAATCCAATTCGAAATCGTTTTTGAATAAAGTATCTTGAGTTTGATAATCGTTAATTTCGTTGTTGTGAAATAAAGTCTATTTTCAACATCAAATCTCAACGTCTTGGACCAAGAAACATAACTATATGTTCGAAATTCAGGAAACTGACAATGTAAACAAATATAATATAAAGCGTCTATAGAGATATTGTCCCAACATACTCACAATCTGATTTGAGGTTATAATATTTAGTTTGCAGAATAGAGCGAATTAAAACAAAAACCAACCAAAAAATTCAGAGATAATGGATAATCGTATTTGGTAACATGATGATTGAACTCCACGATGAACTCTCTTATACCGGCAGGTGAGATTGTGGGTGCACCGGTGCACCAGGAGTCGGATGAAAATCTATGTTAATCAGGCGGCGTAAGAAGCGCGTGCGCGGCACAACTGCAGGTCATGTCTCTCGCTTGCCGCCGTCGCTGTGGTGCCGTGAGAATCGGAAAATTGCGATGGTCGTTTTGCGCATGCCGACTTTCCACACCACACCGCACCGCCTCACACTCGCCTCCGACGAGCACTAATTACGGCCAGCAATTAACGCTAAATGTGTATTATTTGGCATCAAATTAAAACCAAATAAACTGCGCCTATCTGTGCGGCACCAAAATGTTGCAATTACATTTGGTCGTCATCCATTTCCTGGACGCCGCCGATCTATTCGACACAGCGTTCCCTCGTAAGAAAATCGACTAATTTACACAAATCCGCAAGAAATAATTGCAAAACCGCATGGTATCAGTAATTATACATCGGTTCGCAATTTGCAGGCACGCCATCGATAGCAAAGCGCAAATTACAGAAATTCGCCATGGTAATGCACTTTAGTAATTCAAAGTCATATACGAATTGCGTTTCGATAACTTTTCTTTTTTGCCATTTTACGCATGGCATTTATCATTGACATTGGTATTTTATCTTCGGCGTTTTGCCAAGGTGTGACCGGTGTGACTTTGTGACATGACATTGCCAAGCGTCTTCGGGCGATAGCAACAAGTACATGCACGCATGTGTTTTGCAAAGCAAATTGAAACCCAATGAGGCGCAGAAAAAAAAGCAAACACTAAGCAGTGCTGCAAAAGCGCACTCTCTGCACGCGTTCATCTGTCAACACAGTTATCACTTTCCAACCATTAATCGGCGCGCATACCTTTTGAATTATTTACCAACCAGGAAGTCTCTCACCCAAGGCGTTTGACAAAACCGCATATTGCCATAAAGGACACGTCCCAGCACATCGGCTCTTTTCTCACGTGCTTAAATCAAAACCACCGAATGTGTTAAACAAAACACAACTTAATTACCGCTAATTTGCAATTATTTGGTCGTAAAATTACAATTGCATCAAGACAGTTTTGGGATTTTATGCGAAGACCTTATGTTTTTATCAATATTTTAGCGTGATTATATTTTATTTAAAATTGGACGGAGCAACTCACCAGGTTAAGTTGGAAAGGGTACTTTAATTTTAAGTATATCTAATTTTAAGTATGTTAATTTTAAGTATGTCTCCAGGTGACTACGGGTTATGTTCGATAATCATATAAGCGCATATGACAGGCGGTAGAAACTGTGAACGTCACTAATTGGCCAAAATGGCGTATACTGTCTTGATTAGTCGCAAAAGGAAGAGGTCGCTGATTGGAAATCCATCCGCCTTAACCCTTAGAAGTCTCTAACCTTATAGGGGTAAATTATTTTTATTTATATATGAACATATGAGCTGAGAACGGGCAATGTATGTAGCTCAATGCGTGAGTTAATGCGTAATATTGGTAGTTTCTACGAGCGTTGTCCTAAGGATTTTGTCAACGGCTTGTTGATTTTGACGCTTACTTCAAAACGGTTGTTTCCAACCGCAACTTCCGTCAAAGCCGCCTTTTGATGCACACATACGAAAAAGTGTATTAATTCTATTAATTCATTGTTCGCTCATCAGTTCGGAACAAAACAATATATTTATAGAAAATATTTTCTTATTTCATTAATTCCCGTGAGTTGCTCATTTAATAACTATTTCTAAAATATTTTATAAAATGCAAAACATACTAAATGCGAATATTATTGGTATATATATTGGTCCAGAAAATATCGGGAAACGGCACTAGCGCTATATATTCGAAATGTTTCAAAATATTTACAATATATATTCAATAACCCCTTTTACCCTTAAAGGGCGTTAGTAAAATATTTACTAGTATAAATAGGTTTTATACCTGTGTACCCTATATTTTTGTTAAATGTAATTTCTCACCCAACATTCGTGTAGCTTGTAATTTGCACGTGAAAAAGACGAACTCGTAAAATATTCGAAACATTTAAGATCACTACGTTCTATTCTTAACATTAAATATCTAATGAAGTGTTTATAAATATTCATTCGGAAAAATCTACAGAAATTAAAAATACCTATATTTTGATAAATATTCAAACATCATTTTACAAAATGTAAAAGTTCGAAAATATCACAAACAAGGTGCACCATGTGAATGTGAAGGAGTAATGTGAATTCATGTACTTATGCCATTCAAATAAAATAGCACGAAATGCATAGAGGACGCTGAAACAAGAGAAGACCATCATTACGTGAAATTCCAAGACAAATGACCCGCGAATTCGAAAGAAATTAGCCATTAGTTATTGGCTCTGCGGTGGCTCTTTGGCCCGGCCGCGCATGTTATGAATTTATGCGTCTGTTGATTACGGCAAATTGCAGGATATCAGTGGGTCAGCACGCGGGCGCGGGCATGAACCCGCCGACCTGCGGCGTGTTCCGCATGCCAGTGCACGCAATATGTGCGCGCCGCCGTCGGCGCCGCCATCGTGTGTCACCTTGCCCATCTTTGCAATCACTGGGTCACAGCGCGCCCTCCTGCCGCCGCCGCCATCACCGGAGCCCATCGCTATCGCCGGTCTCCACACGCCTGCATCTTGCATCTTCAATCACTGATCAATCTTCAATAAATAAACCACAGCGCGTTGCCATCAAATCTTCGTCAGCATCATCACGTGCGCGCAACTAGGACAGTCTGATGGAGGTTACGATTACGAATGCAGGCGATGATAATTTATCACGCTCTCAACTCACCCGCCAAAACGAGTGTCGTCTAAAGTTTGCCAAATGTGCCACTAGATCTCATGGATTTCAAGAAATGTAATATGTTAAAATAATTATACAAAGTTAATACAGATGAAACTGTTGTAATATAAAGTATCGATACTGATAGATAGTTAAGGTAGGTATCGATAGTCAGTTTATAGATTTAGATATCTTTAAAGTGTTATATCATTGTAGGAAACGTGAATAGCTAAACGTTTTCTAAATGTGTGGTTTATCCGGAAAAAAATTTCGAGATTACATGGGGGCAATCTCCCTGGCCCATGTATGATCTTTTATTTCATGTCTCTCACTTCATACAATATGCATTCATTGCTGATATACGGTACTATCCGTTTAGGAAATATGATGTATTTTATGTTGATGGCACTAATTGAACATGTCCGTCTCAAATTACACAGATTATTATTTGCGCAGGTGTTAATTAGAAACAGCTGTCACCAAGTGCGAACTCTAAACATTCATTCGACAATAAAACTGCAAAATAAATAAACAAAGCATGCGAATGCATTTCAGCGAAGCATACAGTTAGCTATGCAGAAATCATTTTACGACGCAGTCAAGAATTTTCCAATCTGCTTTGTTTTGCGCACGTCTTCCTGCCGCGTGTTTAACCATAATTTACATTTCGTCACTGTGCGTACGATGCGCATGCGCGCGCACACGAGCATCAACTAACGGTGAGGAAATTATGAATTTCAAGCTTTGCCAAGAGTTTGCAAAAAGGAAGAAAGTCTAAGCGGCGCTGTTACACGTTACCAGATTAGCAGATTACTATCTAGCGCCCTCCTCGATCGATAAAATTAATGCAAATTTGCAAATCATGTTGATTTTTGCGTGTGCACGGACAAATGCATACACATACTCGTAGAAACGATACGGAAGTTGACGGTGCGCAGGCGCATGTTTACGTCAGTTGGCGCGCAGATTGAAATAACACGATTCGCTGGCGTTGGACTGATTGAATTTAATTTATTTATGCGGCGTTGGAGCAGTCATGTTGTTGCGCCTTATTTAATGTATATTAAGTTTAAGACTACGAATATTTTTATATATGAAGCGATGCGTATCGCATCAAGATTGAAGTTGCTTGCAAGTTTAACTCTGCAAATCCAAATGGATGCCTCGTCACAACAAGAAGTTACATTTGTTATAAAGATCGATACACGAATTGTATGCAGCAGGGTGGCAAATGTATCTTAAGGAAAGAAGCGATACCAACGACTTTGTTGAAGCTCTATGCTCGCCTGCGGAGTCAACCATGTCTGATGACTTGTCAGCGTCTTCATTCATGAGGACTTGTCAGCATAACGTACAGTAGAAGTGAGGTAAAACGTATCTAAACGACAATTATGCCTAAACTTACGAGTTAATGGTCGGTGATCAATTTGCCACACACTTCTTCGATCCCTTATAGTATTGATGCAAATGTAATTTATAAGTTAATAGAACGCGATTCTTTGATAAGCCACCAAACGTTTTCCAATCTCGCGTTTTATATAAAAAGGGTTTTAGCGAGTTATGCTGCTCATGCGACGGCCTTATGCGATTATAATTATTTCGCTATAATAGGAATTTAATCGTGATGTTGTAGATGCATGCAGATATTATGCGACTCTCGGCGTAGCGCAGCACAGATAATGATAGACATTAGTTTAACGTTAATTGACAGACATCGACAGAAAAACGACTAAATCACGTAAAACTCACAACAAAAGTTTTTTTGCATGCGCCGACAGTAGTTCCTTGAAAAGAAGGAAGAAAAAAAATGGTGCGGCAATTTGTTCGCTGGTGGCATACAGTATGGCGGTTTTGCATCGCTTTTCCCTCATCTGCATAAGAAATTCGCGCGCGGTGCACTCCACCCAAAGGCCACTCGATCAAGATTTGCCCGGCGCGGCGTGCCGCGCGCATTAAATGCATTCGAACTCAAATTTGCGAGATTTGCGAAAAAATTGACCAGGCTGCGAGGCAACGAAACGAAAACCTCGCCGGAGTGGAGACGTAACTGCATCGTACTTTCTAATTCTATTCTTTGATTTTAATCAGTTTGACCATTGGACAATTTAATAGTGCATACATTTTAAAAATTTCATCAAGTTTGGAAATATATAAAAAGTAACATGATAACTGCAAATCAAATGTATAACATAAAAATTGCAAAATAATTCTAAGCGCTATTTTGGCATTAAAACTAAAGGTATTCTTATATGGGTAAAAAAAGTGCGATTAGTTGCTCAACGGCTACGACAAGAAAGGAAAAGGCTAAATGCCCTCCGGAGGAATCAGGACTAACTCAAAATTTCGAACATGTTTCTTGAAAATGCATGTTTGTTTCCAGCAAAGAGGAAGAGAAGTATAAATCAAGACTTTTCCAAATAAGTATGTGTTGAAGGGTGACATTTGGAAAAAGGGTTTGTAGGTATGAAGTCAGAGGTGTTTAAGAACTTAAATACGATTTTAATGCTCCTAATATTTATTAAAAAATATTTTGATAAATACGAGGTGTATCTTCAATTGTCTGTGAATGGTCAGATATCTAACAGCAACCCGTTGCAAATGACGGTCCAGAGACATGTGAAGGAGCGCAACCTAGCAGGATGGCCCGTAACTGTCATGGGGAAGCCTAATATGGTCAGTCGAACGTCGACTGTGTAGGATCGATACCTCAAGAACCGATAAGTATCGAACGGAAGTATCGATACGTTTTTGATATCCCTAGGCTGAGCTTGCGGGATGTGCTCGTTTGCACGGTGACATTACTTCTCACAAAGACTATGTTCAACCCCCATATCTCTCCCGTGGCAGACACGATTCTTCCTACTTGGTGGCACTTCTTCACATGTCTCTGCAAACGCTTGCGTTTTCTCATGGTATCATTCAAATATCGGACCATTTACCTAACGTTTTAGGCACCTCTTATTTGAATAAATGTATGTTACCATCTTTTCAGAAATTCTCAAATTTGTAAATAAAATAAAGAGGAGGTACTGATATATTCTGACAGAAAAGTCAGCATATGAACTTGGACTTCACAGAATCATATCATTGAAACTTTCACTTATTGTTCATGAATGGCGTTGAGGAAAGAACATCTATTTACCTGGTAAATTTATGCCAGACATAAGTAACTTCTCAGGCAAATCGGTGATTCTGGTAGGACGGCATATTTCCTGTGACTTTTTCGTTGAAATTCCTGCAAAAAAAAAAAAGAAATAAGGCATTACTAAAAGCGCTCGAGTCTAGGTACGGCAATAAAACGTTGACAATTTGCAGTTGCACACAGTTGGAAGCTGAATCGATGCAGTTATCAGTACTCTGAAGCCCATTTTATGAGCACAACGAACTTATAACTTACGCCACGCGCGTATAAATCATCGATACAATTGGAAAACAAGAGCGAGACTGCGGAATCGTGTGGACATTACACGGGGTCCGGGCCAGGGGCCTCAGTCTGACAACGTACAGGTTGTGCCTTTCTGCAGGAGAGCGCGTTCCCTGTGTTGCCGGTGTGCAACCGTGAAGGCGTCTCGTGTTTGTGTGCAGCCGCGGCCAGTTGCATATTATACGTTTTATGATTTCATTTCGCGCTGTAAAACGCCGTAAACGTGCGATCATTTTGCGTGCGCGCGTATTCTGCGAAACCGTAAACATATCTTGCGCCATTTTACGCAGGTGTATACATTCGCAATATCTACATTTTACTACCAATTAATTTCGCAGGCATTCCGGAAAAAAAAAGGCGCGAGCGTGCCTGCGAATAGATACATTGCACTGGTTCTAAGCCCTTAATGCGCCATCTAGGAACAGAGAACTTTTAACTATATTACATTAGTAGAAAAGGACAATAAAATGTGTTAGTATCGACAATAAGAACTTGATATTAGAATTAGAAATAAAACATAAGTGTCGGTGCTTTTAATAAAAATGGTAGTATTTCGTGTATTTAATTTCAAAGTTGCCCCGTCGGGCGCATTTACATGACTCTTGCAAGGGGTGCGCAGGAACGGTTTGATCGTAACGGTGGGATTTTCATATATTTTTATGTTTTTATAGAAGCATTGGAAGTACTTGACAATAATCAAATTTAAGTTGATGGGACTCCAAATATAGGGTAGTAAGATATGAGTAAGAGTTAGCAAGAATGGGAACAGAGCGTTTGGTGAGGTAGGTATGGATGATGCAGGTGAGAGTCTAAAAAATGGACAAACAAATTAGTCAGAGTCACATTCCTACAACCCCCGGTATCAGGTTACACAAACATTGGGGAGAAAGCCAGAATATATTGGCAGTACAGAGAGAGGAGCACCAGCAAATGTGACCCTAACAAGAGAAAGATGTGGCTCAGAAGAGAGGGGATGGAAAGAATGGATGGGATGGCAGTTTCGCAAACGTGTACTGTGTTTGGGTGGATGGGACGTTTGGAAACACTTAGAATTGTAGAAAATAAATACATCGGTAAAAATTAAGGCAAAGAAAATAGTTATGAGGTAGTTGCGGTGTTTGAAAACATTAATTTATTTCCCGGTGATGTGCGGGACCTGACTCAACAGGACACAAGTTATATTCAAATTTACCACTAACGTCAGAGTTCAAATACACGATGTAATACACGACAACGTTTTTATTACAACGGCTACAGAACAAAAAAATAACAGTGTAAAAACACAAGTACATGAGACAATTGCCCAGTGGAGAAATATATGAAAGAGGAGGAGAAAGCCAGTTTCGAGCTTTCGCAACCCCCTTTCTTAAGAATAGTGGAGCTACCGACATCGTCTATCCTAGGTAACCAATTCAACGAGAATCATTTAACGCTATTAAGGAACTATTAGATGATATTTTTATGAAAAATTTGTTACCGGTCTTAGTTTTACACTTGCAGAAATATTGGCCTCACAAATAAAAATGTCGTAAATTAAAATACCAGCGAATTAAATTCATATAATGGCATTCCAGTAATTTTACAATCTTAAAATAGAAACTACTTTTAAAAATAACCATTTGATCTATAAATGATTTGATTGTACAAATACCTACAAATATCGAAATTTTTGGGACATTTATAATTAATTTGACATTGAATATTCCTTATAAGAAATAAAGCAGGAAACCTTATTAGAAGAGAAGAAAGTTAAATTTAAAACGCCAACGAAAATCACATTAACCATTGTTCCCTCAACCTACGCTGTAACAATAAAAAATCGCCTACAACTATGCACCAATCAATTAATAATAATATAATACAGGTAAAAGTGAATTTTAAATAAGTTCCAAACAATTACCAATTCTTATAATATCGTCTCGAGGACACACCGATTATTTCCTACTATACAGTGCAACTCAAAAATGCAGCGCCTGCAAATCGAATGCAAATGCTTTCATCGCGAAACAATGCCCAATTAAGTGAAAATTATGACATTAGGACTTTATTGATATCGCTGTTTGTTATAAGCAGGAAGACAACGAAAGGCGTATGTGGTCCGCCGAATGGCCACAAGACGCTGCCACAAGAGTCGCACAACAAAGCAAACTGCAACAAAATGCCCTTATAAACGTATTAGGAAACACGCCAGAAATACAATTGAACAATTTTATCAATTATTGCAAACATATTTATTAGTCGTGCGCGGGAAAAACGCACCGTGTGTATCCTGGTGTGCGAGACGGAAAGAAAATCATAAATAAATATGAAAATGCCGCATTGTGTTTCACGCCAATCGCAATCGTTCCGCCGTGCCTTGTCCATATTTGCGGCCAAGCTGGCGAAATTCCGCTTGCCATTTCCCTATTCGACCATCGGCCATCGGAATACCCAATACAATCGCATGGGCTCTATACGCTCCGGCATTGCTGGCGTTTATCAATTGTGCGATCTATTTGTCCGGCGTGCGCATCTTTACTGCCATTGTCAAATATCACCGGAGATGCAGCAACAAAGGAAACTTTTAACGCCATCTAGGACCTAATAGATGACATTCTTCTGCTGCGGTTCGAAGATTGAGGTTGCAAACTTTCAACTAATCAATAAATGATGTTTATATGCCTTGCATGGAAGTATATTTGGTCATGCAATAATAATATATTAATTTGGAAAAGTGTCAATATTTCTTACGAGATAACTTTTATTTTAGACTATTACGTGCCTATGTAAACTGATGAAAAAAAAA
>WSZQ02083239.1:38959-50807 GCA_019419845.2 Weissflogia rhopalogaster
TCAACTACCAATAATCGGTTCAGATTTAAATTATGTGATTAACTTATCGATATTTATGAAAATCAAAATTATCGGAATTAAATAGTTTTCTGGGATTGTCAAAAAACATAAATGGGAACGTGAGGCTTTTGAGATGTGAGTCACCGTGGTTGAATGGGTTTTATGCCCTCCCCTCTTAAGGCGGTTTTCAATTCAGTAGCATATCATAAAAGGATCGAAACCAGAAAATCCATAGTATATGCACAGAAAAAAATGGGTCTCGCAAAATTTATACTAAATATATTTGAAGGAGTGCCTCTTCCCCATTTAAATTTTGTATTTTTTAATTACGGATATCTCATTCGATGCCACATTCGATACTTCTAAATATCGATACTTTCAGTTTTCGATAAGTAAAATATATAATTCCGCCCACTTATATTAAATGCCTATTTAAAGGCAAAATAAAATTAACATAATAAAATTAATTTCCTGCAACTCAACGAACTTTACAAATTACCATATTTTTAAAATTACGGAACTAACCTTGAACACGCAAGTTCTTGATTCATTTAAATAAACCACTACAATTTTCTCAGCTAATTAGCTTTTGCTTATTTTAAAATCGTTAGCGCTGCAAACGTCGGTCATTAAGGCGTTTAATTAGAAGACAACAGAAACGTAATCCTGCAGCATTCACACCGTAAATAATGATCCAGCTTGCGGTACGCAGAACCCGGCTGATATTGCGTTAAATCTTTTTTTCGAAACAAATAATAATGATAATTATGTGCAACGCGTTCGTTAAGATGCAAGCCGCGATGATTACGGATTAAGATTATGATTATTAATCGATTCATAAATATTTATACGGCGAGTGAATGGCAGCTTCCTCTTTTGCGTGCCGCATGCAGGAGGCAAACATACGGACTCGTGAACAGATACAGATACACAGCAGCAGGCTGTGGCCTAAGAAGAAAAAGCATGAATGAGGCGCAACTGCAGCAAAGATGCAGCCGCGAGCCCATCGCCGTCGATGCGGCCTTTTGATCGATTTACAATGTAAAAATTATGCGCACGCCACAACATCTTAAGTATGGATCTCGTGGTGTGCGAACGCGCGCTGGTGGTATGTATGTGGTACATATATTTCAATGTTATGCAAGATTTGACCATCAACATATAACTCTTCGCGGCCTACGCGTGTGTGTTGTGGATAAAACCACGCCGATGGACCACCTTAGTGTGAATTGGTTCGTTATAATACAATAAAACAACACTTGATAATGCTATAAAAGTAGATATAAAGACAGATGACTTTTCATGGTATGACACTTTTAGTATCGGTTAATGGGTTAGGCAAAGGCCCAGTGAGAAGGAATTTGTAAGGATATTAAATAGTATATTGTACAACGGGCTTGGGATGGTACCCGTTTCTTCAAAAGTATGAGAACTTGCAGCTCGAGCTCAGGCTTACTCATACGAGTGAGGAAAGGGCAGTCCATGCTAGTTGTACCCTATACTTTTTCTATGACTATTATCTGTGAAATAATTATTTCTTTATGAAAAACGATACTGAAATATGTACATTATGCAGCAGGAGTAGAAAAATTCCCTAGAATGAAATACTACTATTCATTATATGTATATCAATGTATAGTAGAATATACAATGTACTCTATAAAAATACATATAAAGTATGGGGCTTCCGGGAGCCTTCTAATATATAATTGACAAAATTAAATACAGATCGGCAAATCAAACGCGTCTGATGAACGTGCAACATACAACATTGGGCATTTTTAGCCTCGCTGTATCTGGCAAACGCTTCAACATATTTGTTTCATTTTCTATTCATGTATCATAAATCATTCATAAATTACCTAATGTATGTTTCGCCGAAATTGCAGGGTCCACTTGCTCAATAAAAGCACTCGGCGGTCACCGTCTTCGAAAGAAGATCGAATTCACAAATCTGTGCAGTGCCTTGGGAAAATAAACACAGTCTAGTTT
Source organism: Weissflogia rhopalogaster (assembly GCA_019419845.2). Lineage (NCBI taxonomy): Eukaryota > Metazoa > Arthropoda > Insecta > Coleoptera > Staphylinidae > Weissflogia > Weissflogia rhopalogaster. The sequence goes on from WSZQ02083239.1 coordinate 40,952, forward strand.
GAGTCCCTGGCGACCCGACAGCGGCGGAAATATAATATTACCATCTTGAAAGTACTTTTAATCAGTTTTATTGAATTTCATATTACAAAGGCATACAATAATATTGTATATATTTTAGTGCCTATCAACCCAAGGATTTTTTCCGCCATGTTTAGAATTTATTTGTGTATGTTTACAATTTGTGAATTTTATTTTTTTGTTGTTGTTGTGTGTCGAATGTTCCATGTTGAATGTTGTGTGTTGAATGTTTATGTTGAATAATGTTGATTGTAGTGTAGTGTGTGTGTGGTGTGTAGTGAGTAAATTATTAATTATAATTCACCCGGTGGATTGCCCACCTCGGGGAATCGAACCCCGTCCTCCTACGTGGTAAGCCGAGGCGCTACCACTAGGCTGCCCAGGTGGGCAAAAATGCATACATTTCGTCAATAAATTATGTTTAGGTGCTAAAAAGAAATGCCCGATCTCATTGATGAAGTATCAACTCAAAGTGGCACAAATCTAATTTCTAATTTCATGAGCAATAAAATCGCGAAACAAACGCCTTCGTATGGATTATAATGTCGTACCTAGGCTGTACTTAATTGGTTTCAAGAGTTAAATATTGCAAGGAATAATACAATTGCTTTGAAACAATAGAACCGAATATTACAAAAGTATAAACTTTCAGCTTTGACAATTAATTAATACATTAATAAAAATTAATGTATGTATTATTGTCCTGCCTGCAATAGTAACAACCATAAAAAAATAGCCCAATGCATATATGAAAATACTTAATTGAAATTCCACATTTGGAACAAAAAATAATTAACTATCTAATCGTAAGTCACAGTAAATGCATTTGCCTACTTTTCTTAATCTTGGCGTCAGAAATGATGTGTTAATGCTATTTGACCTTTTCTTGAAAATATAATATTAAGTTTAAATGGAATTTATTTTAAATCCGTATCCAAAAACCATTGAATAACTTATCGATAATTATTTTGTCAAAAATCGTTATTTTCAAAATCAGTGTTGACAAAGACTATAGTATTTCTTTTAATACTCTTTTTGCTTTCGTAAAAAATCATCTGACTTGCGTCTATGATGACTGTTTAGTCTTTTTTGTGGTACTCCTTTTTTACATATTAATACACATAATAAACATAGCTTCCATTGTTTAATATAAAATATTTATCAGTAATTTTTAGGTTAATAAATCTATAGATTTTTATTAGATTCACCAATCATTTATATCTTTTATGTCCGTGTACTAATCTTGTCTTGAACATAGAAAATAAAATAAAAAAATGACGGAATTTATAGCCCCGAAGAGAAATTCCACATGTGGTGCGGTCTGGAGTTTGCAAAACGCCGCCGCATCCGCCAAAGATTCTCAGCTTAATTTAATGCGCGTGTACGACCAGTGCGCGTACAAATATGGAATTAAGATTAACTCCAACTGCCTCTAAACACTAATAAACGATTCAACGTTGTCGGAACATGCCGCGTACAAGTACGGTTTAATGTGAACCTGCCAACAAGAGCATTTAACTACACAAAAATAGGAGTAATTGATTAATTCGGAAGGAATTTCACTTAAAATGTATCGCATTTTTCTTCAATCTCGACATAACCTCATTCCTAGGTACTCTATCGTGCTAAAAATGTGGACTTTTACGTTGTACACATAGCATTGGATGGTAGATTTTAGATTATTGCAATATTGGTTGCTTACATTCGATACGACCCAATCACATGTTTCTTCGCTCAATATTTTCGCAGTTTTCTCAATGTAACCTTATTTTCCAATCATGTAAATATGGTTATCGTAAAACGGGTTGCATGTGTTCAATGTCAAAAAGAAATAACATCGATTAGGTAAAATGTCCTGCCAAAAGTGCTTTGGCAAAGCAAATTAAACTAGGCAGTTAAAAATGTCCGAAGAAATTCCACCTCAAATTTATGGCATTCTTCTCTTAACATCAACATAACCTCATTTATCAGCACTTCTCTCATACTGCAAAATATGTAATTATCGGTTGTAAACATATCTTCACCTGCTGAATTTTAATTCATTGTAAAACTGGTTGCATATCCTGAAAATGTCTCAATCACATGTTTCCTCACGCATTACATGCTATGAATGTATGAATGTAATTGATATTGTTATTGCCACAGCGTTTCGACCGATTAACTGGTGATTTACCAACTGCACTGCCCACATTAACATCATATAAACGTTTTCGGCGCATTTTTCATCCGAAATAAAAACACGCAAAATGCGTGAAAGTTGCTGCTCCGTCGCAGCAATGTTTTAATAACTTAATTTCGCCAGCGCGCCTGCGTGCCAACATAACCTACATTTCAGCGCTAGGTGGCTCTGATTGTACAAATAAACACACAGGCGCGGATATTTTACCACGTGGGTATAAATATATTTAGAGTGGCAAATTGAAAGCTGCATTCCACACGTGGGAATAGCGCTTTTGCGCAAGCAAACCTCCCGAACGCGCGCTGTCGATCAAACCGCAGTAGTAATTAATAATTGCATGTCGTGATTGATCGCGGCGAGGAAAGTAATGAGCTAATTGACAGCGGCTAATGCCGGTAAATAATGTTGATTGGTAACTGGATACGTGTATAAATCTACGATAAATATTACTAAATCCTCGAAGATTATATTTGTAACGGAAACATGTACACCAATAATAACTTTAATCATGTGCGGCAGTCATTAGCATCGAAATTGCGTCAGATTTGTACTTTTCGCCGTTAATTTACGCGTGTAATTAATATTTATTGCACAAAGCTCATTGAGATTATGTAAAATACGTGTGTTTATCTAGAGTTGATATGATAATGATTTAGAGTACTGAAATATGAGATTTGTGTGTGTTTGGTTGCCTAAGTTAAATAATTAAAAAATAAAATTTCAAAATCATGAAATCTTGGAAAATTTACTGCACATAGAAAATAGTTACGATTGATAAAGAATAGCTAAGGGAAAAAAGTATAAGAACCATAATATTCTTCCCGGTAGGACTATGAGTACCTTCTAACGGTTAACATTCAGTAGCGGTTGTCTTTCATGAGCCATTTAACGGTCATAATGAGAAAGTTCCTTTAAGAAAACTAAAATTCTACACTTACCAGATTTAATAGACTCCTTATCATCATCCTCATCACTATCAATATGCGGAATCGAGTTGACAAACTCAAACATCGGACTTGGGACCTTCGCACTAATGTCACTTTTCCCCTGATTGTTATTCGCGTTGAGATTATTCATCGCCGACTCAAAGGAAACATCCTTGTCCTTAGTGTCGGTGTTTTTATCAGTGTCTTCAGCACCACAACGGCAGGAACACGCACTACAGCCATTCGTCAATTCATCATTGCTGAGGCTGCGATCAAGGGGCACGTGCCGATGGCATTGTGGACAGGGGAAGAGTAGATCATCTAGAGGCACGCGTTCGATGGCACGTTCCACCGACACGAGCAAATTCTGCAAGAGTTCGGGCAGTTCGCGTTCGTCGAGTTGCCCTGGTGCGGTGGGCCCACCCTCAAAGTCGAGGTCCAACGCGTTCGCGAGCGTTGTGCACATCGTGACCGCCTCGCCCTCGATGCTGCCGAGCACACGTGACCGTAGCCGGTCCATGCGCTTCTCGTCGAGCACGAGCTGCACTACCGGACGGCAGGAGGCGCTACTACTGGCGGCTACCGGCCGCACGTATGCGTAGCACTCGAGATGGCGCGCGTGGAGGTTGCGCGGTACACCAAGATGCACGATTATGCCGGTCTCGGCCAGGCAGAGTGGCCATCCACGTGGGGAGAGATGCGCATTTTGTGCGCTTTCATTCTGAAAAAGAAGAAAAATGTCAGTTAGATGAGAACATTATTATTAAAGCAGATTGATTGAGATAATGTGGTTTAATACTACGATATCGATAATGTAATTTTGAAAAATTCGTATTTTTCAAATATCTGAAAAACCATTGACATCATCGCATTATTTATGATCTCATTCTATAAAAGCCTAAAAAACCAGAAAAAAATACAGTTACTTAGATTCAACATACGAAAGCCGTGTATGTGCACATGCGCAAGATTGAGATAACTTGGTTGCATAATCTACGCAATGCCTTCACCCGTAAATGGCATGATTGGCTGATGATTCGGTTTCCGGTTGATGGCAGCGGCGACGCTAATCTGCGCCGCTAAGTGGCTTAAATTGCAGTGCATTTGGACTGATAAAGCTAGCCAAGCAGACGAAGCGACATGTTCGGCTTCTGTGAATTCGAAATGGAAATACGCATCGGCTATGCTGTAGCCGGTCGGGTTGTTTGCAGCCTTGCCGCGAAGATTGATGAATGTTCGATTGCCTCACGAGTCAATAACACCGTGTTAAACAGCGCTCCGTTTAATAACGCCGCTTTGTCTTAGCCGCTGGTTGACCCAAGTTCCATCGCGTTAACAAACCGTCGACAACTCAACCGACTTGTTGCTCGTTGGTCACCCGATTGCTGCAACCATCATCTTCTCGGAAGCGGCTCAAAATGGCGCCTACGCAAAATGCATCACAACTCATTCCCACGGGCGTTCCCCGAGCTTATAAATTAACTTCAAATGATTAAATGACAGTTATGTACACACCATACACTTTTCTGTCGCAACGGCTGCGAACGCAATATAATTAATTTCCAAGGAGCTGTAAGTCTTGGAAGATTTAAAACAAGACTAGTTTATTTTCAAATAGAATGTACCACTTAGTTGCTTATTCCTGATGATTTTAATATACTGGGTGTCTGGTTAAATTTATATTAATAAATAGAGCAATACACATTGAGGTGTATGTTGTGAAGTTTATATTAAGATAAAGTTGCCTAGATTACAGAATTATGCAAATTTTAACAATAATTCAATTCTGAGTATACAGAAATGTTAGTCTATCACGAAATATCGATATAGAAATTAGTAGGTGTCGCCAACTAAACCAAACTAATAGAAACTAATCATACTAATAGATACAATAATGTAATGTGTATTTGCTCTGGCTTATCGCAATTTCATTGCCGCAGATAGATTACTGTAATGCAAAAAGTCGAGGCAGAGAATTGTCAGTTCTTTAGTAATTCAAGAAAACATCGAACATATTGATACCGATTTGTCTTGAATTGATCAAAATACCGATAGTTATCGAAATATTTTTAACATCTTTGGTACAAAATAATTGGGGTTATTAACCTTTATACATCATTTTAATTCGTCATCTCACATATAAATGGTACATCACCTAATCACGATGTTTTCGATTCCGGAAAGTATCGATAGATCTCCGGGAAGGCATATATCATTAATTTTTTGATTTTAGGGATTCCTCTCCAGGCGTAAATTCAGATTTTCTCAAATAAAATAAGGTTATTATTCAGATATAGACGTTATAAGTTGGGCTGCATATATTAAAACAATTTCTTAAAGAAGTTGTAGCACCTATTGTTTCACGTCTTCGTGTTTTCTGTGCGTGTTACTTCATTAATTCCACCTGTGAAACATATGAACTTGTAAATAAGTGAATAAACACACATGCAAGAATTGCGCTCATTATAGGTAAAGCAACTTCCGTTACGGCATGTACAAAAAAGTCTTCCGTTTCCCAAGGCCTTACAAGGTTGTTCATCTCCGAGGTTCGTTATGTTCGTTATGCTCACGTTTCACATTATAAGCAAAGACAATTGCTGTGAAATGCGGCGACACGCGATTACTCACACCAGCTGGTGCGTGCCACCCGGGTCACTCACAATCAGCATATTTATAATTGTTGTGAATATCAATGATATTCAACATTTGTGTATGTGCATTGTGTCTATCAAATCTCCTTCAATGTGTATAGATTATAATAGGTGGTTTGTGATTTTCTAATCGGAGGTTTTCTCCTTACGTTTACTACAAAAAAAGAGTTTCTTCGCCTTAAAAAAAATAATGTATATATTTTAATGACTATCAACCCTAAGGTTTTTCTGCCGTGTGGTAGAATGTTGGGTGTTGAATGTTTTTAGTGTTGTGTTTGTGGTAAGTTGTGGGTGAATGATATTCACCCGGTGGATTGCCCACCTCGGGGAATCGAACCCCGTTCTCCTTCGTGGTAAGCGGATATGCTACCACTAGGCTGCCCAGGTGGGCTTCGCCTTTTATGAAAGCATATTTAATGACTCTTTATAACAGCGTCATCTATATTTCGAAGCTGAAAACAGTAAATGTGCCGTCCTAACTAATTTTTCTTTTGTAAAATAGGTTAATATACTATGATTATGCTTTAGACCCTTATCTTACCCAATTAAACATGCTCGAGTCAGTGAATTTCAGAACAACAAGCATGCACAATAGTGTAGAAACGATTGATACATGCCGACCGAAATGTCAATAAATATTAATAGTGTTCGGCGGAATAAGGTTATTGGAACCGGAAACCAAATGGTCAGCGAACGGCCGCCTATCGCCAATCTCCGAATGCATATTGAAATTCATCCCAAACGTGAAAAATCCTCGCCGTTCGGTCAGCGCGCCTTGCATTTCTGCTATCTATAATTAACCGTAATTGCACTGCATTCTGCATTTACACCGTCTTCATTTTATTATAGACAACCCACACGTCATTTTCGCGAATCTAGGCGCACAAAAAAGGTATCAAACATGGATCGTACACTGTTTACGCTACGAAAACGTGTTAATTCGACAATAAAACCAGCTAAACGCCAATCGCTAGTGACTTCTGCCCTCGGTGCAAGTAATTAATGAACGTTTTCCTTTGTTTTCTCTCGGCTTGTTTAAGTGGACAATGTGGCAAAGAAATTGAATGGTCCGAAAACCGCGTTCGAGTGCAATTTACAGGCATGCCTCGCCTGCGAACCGTTTACGGCCCCGCTCGCTCTTAACCTATATTCGTAATTTATTAATTACCGTAATTAGAAACCAATAAAATCGCGCCGGCGCAAATGCGCAAAAATCGACACACAATGCAACCAATAAATTGAAATAGAATTCAATACGTCCCACGGATCTCATCATCTACACTATGTTCGCTAGGATTATAAGGTATAACCTTACAATGTCAAAATAGGTTAAACTTAATGTGTAGCAGAAGTTGCCTACATTAGTAGTTCAGAGTTCGAAATCTTTAGGTAAAGCCATTGAAAATAGGATTTTTTTACGCGTTTAAGATCTGACCATACTGTATGTGAAAATACTTTCTTGTAATGCTATAATTATCTGTACTATGTTTTACTAGTTTGTGTCACACAAGTTGTCTATGCGGTTACTTGGTAAGATTCTTAACCTGTATTTCCTGAATGTAGGTTTTCATTTTAAAGAAAAGGCCTTCGCAATATTTCTCTGTTTGACAAAAAATAACCTGAAAATATTTAATTTTCTTAAGGTAGTGTTTTTCAAACATTGAGACGCGAGATTTCAGGTTTGGTATACATGGTGAGGGGTAAATCCTAAGGGAAATGGGGCATTTCTGGAAATGCCCCTTCCAGGGTGCCCCTTGGGAAATTATTAGACATAATATTTTGTGAACATATTTTGTTGGATAATACAAGGATGGACAGCCCTGTCTTAAGATTTCATCAATTGTCTACTTTAATAAAATATAACCTCTGATATGCTAATTCCATTTACTTTACATTAGTTGCTTGTATTATTATATCTCAATATTTCCAATCTATAAATGTTAAAAATAAAATTTCTTTGAATTATTAAAAATACATTGACATTTTTAAACATTTTAAAGTGATAACCACATTGTATGTGAAAATACTTTCAGACATTTGCCATCAATAGAGATGCTATAGTTGGTTAAATAGTTTCCAGCGCGTAGAATCGACCAATTCTAATTCCATCCAATTCCGATGTGCCTCTCTGCATTACTGGCAACGATTGTGAATTTCAACGATAAATTTCTCTTCCTTGCTGCAGATCGACCGTTGCGACACGCACTTGTATATGTGCGCAAATTTCTATTACTGCGGTGCGCAATCGAACGTGAAATAATAAACGCCGACAAATTATGAATATTGTTAGACAATCAACGCATTCATCGTATGCAGAAATAGATAAAACATTGTGAGTGCAACATTGATAAACGGTGATAAATATTAGTACCGCTATTAATATACTCGCGTAAATTTAATGAATGTGATTGGCAAGCAATTCAAAGTTTTAAAGCGTCAATCAGAGGAATAGAAGTTAAAACTTGATACAAGGATAAAGGAACAAATAATTAGAATTAAAAATAAAGTGATTAATTGTGAATATTGTATTTTGAATGTTGAATTGTATTTTGTATTTACAATTTCGCATGATGAATATTAAATTGTTTTTGTCCAATAAGAAATAATATGTAGTATGACCCAAAATATAGTGTAATGTCCATTTGTCACACGAATATTTCGAATAATGACTAGATAATAATATTTACAGTGATAGGTTTAGATATGGTTTAGTTATATTTCCTTATACGGTTTTAGTAGAATTTTTGTATATTTTTAATTTATTTGAAAAGCGATGAGAAAAGGGAATGAAGAAGAGATTAAACAATATCTAGGTTTACAATTTTTTTGCGACTGTAATTAGATATGTGCGCATATAAGTTTATAATTGCTCATTTGGGGCATATTGATATGTTTTCCTTTGATTCTATGGCTGGGTGTAAATTCCTTTTGATGATACACAAGTTGCCTGCATTATTAAAAGTTTAGTTTCTAAACCCCTAGGTAATGAAACCACAGTTTATTTTTAATAATAACTATCATTTACTTTCATCCTCATTTCACGTAACAAAAATGCAAATTAATGATTAATGTGTCAATTCCAATATTTCGAAGTTTCACAATTGAACGTAAATGATCAGTGTCGTATAATGATGCATAAAACCATTAATCACTTGCACAAATCTATAAAAGCAAGTGCAACATTGCATAGTAATAAATATTATTATCTCTGGTAATAAATTTAATGAATGTGATTGGCAGGCATGGAAAACTCCTCCGCGTCAATCTCATCAGGAAAAAAAATAAAGACGCGTAAACCTTGAAAAACTGCAACATTAAATTACTTATGTTTTACGACTTTACACTTTTGCGTATAAACGCGCGCGATGACTACTTTCGGTTACTTTCTACGACGCACGGCCGCGACGTTTGACGGATTAATTATTGATTGATTAATGAAATCCGAAGCCGCGTGCCGAAATCATCGATTAATGAATGTAATGTATACATTGCGAGCGCTTATCGGCACATACTTTCTTTACTCGTAAAACTCGCACGACTCGTGTAACACGAATGCATATGCATATTGATGGTTGATGTTGAAGTGTCGTTAAGTCACTCGACTTTCATCGCATATGCCACGGCAGCTAAACGGTTAGCAAAGGCGTTTGGGTGGATAATCAGAGCACAATTGAAAGTAACACCAGCGCAAGTCATCCTGCTTAATGGTACTCATGCGCAATGCGTACACATTGGCAGGAGGTTTTAATGCATTTTAAGGAGTGCATGTGCTTGTTTTGTTGAGTCAAGGGCTTGCAAAGTGGCGATGTGCCTGCATAAATCACACCAAATAGAATTTATTGTGATTAATGGCTTCTTAATTGATTTAACCAATTTTGCATTGCACTTTATGCACTCCCACAGATATATTTATATGCATATATACAGTATGTATATACAGTATCATGTATATACGGCCCAGATATCGTATATTAACAATTTTAGAAAATAAGCGTTAAAATAGAAGAGACAAACGCGTATAGATCTGCTCAAATGTGTTATTTCACAAAAGAGTGTTGAAACACATCGGGAGATTACAGCTA
>WSZQ02083262.1:0-16431 GCA_019419845.2 Weissflogia rhopalogaster
TTGTTATGGATTATATTTTTGTTTTATTTATTTATTTTATGAAGTCTATTGGCGGTAAAATGTAAAATGGTGTAAAAGACGAATGCCAATAAAGGTCCGAATGCCAAAGGATCGATGGAACTAGACCCTTGTCAAACAAACAAATAGAAAATAAATTTAAAAATGACTAGGGCATTTATGGAGGATGGCAGAAGAAGCATCACCTGCCAAGCAAATTTTAAACTGGATTCCAAAATTAAAGAGAGGACGAGGGAGTCCAAGGAACAGATGATTAGATATGATAACAAACGACCTGAAGGAAGCAGGATATTGCACAACACACGACAGGAAAAAGTGAAAAATTGCAACACAAAATATGAACACGCAAAAAAACGAAAACTCGAGACTAATCCTTCAAAATTGAATTTACAAACAAGCTTAATTATAGGTTGGCAAAACTGTCTAGCAGTTGAGACATACATTCATAATTATCCTTAAGAATTCGAAAGCGGAAAATATGCAATTTACAATATAAGAATGTGTATTGGTATTGGCAGTGTATATATAAACATTTGATTAACATTTGAAGGTATGAAATTTCATAAGAATTGAATTTTTATTATGAAATTAACAGCAGCGGTTTGCCGCTTTTTGGGGCTCGACAAATTATAGAAGTCAAGCAACGTAGTAGCTAGGAAGACCACTCGCTCATCCAATCTAACAAGCAGCTGTGGCGCCATTCACTGGTCACCCTAATTTGTGGTTAAAAATGGAATAATCGATTAACCCGATTTTTATCGATATTACTGTTATCGATAAGAATCGATTATTATCGCCACTCATAGTAGATTTTATTTATCCAATTATTTTTCAACGTAATTAGTCATTTTAAGCACTAATAGTATTTATTAGAATAGTTTATTTTGCTCCACATCCACCGAGAATCCAACTCAAGACATTCGACAACTCGAGGTCAGTTGTCATTCACAATACCGCTGCTCCACTTGGCTGGACAGGACTTCCCTGTAAAAACAACGCGACGGTTAGTCACTGATCATTGACGAGGCTGAAGGTAGGCTCATATTAACGGTTGACAGTTACTCAAAGTATAAAACGTCCTAGCTCTGTTCACTAAAGGGAACTTCGCAGTATTGAAGTATACGGCGAGTCGTCCAGCTCAGTCATTAGGCTAAATTAGGTGACGGCGACGTAACGGCGTGATATTTTGGTATGTACTTATCAGTACTTATATTGGGTTGGTATTGCCGGCGCACGCTTAAGTCGCGCATGCTCGCAACTTCCTACCCTATTGCCTGCCATATTGGCGCTTCACGTGCCTATCATTTAGAAAATAAAGTTAGTTTTAATTGAGCATTGTACCGCGTAAGTACATTTTAACCTCTCCTGTCGACGTGCCTCGAATTTAGTTTTTGTGAGTTTTTACGTGTTTATTCCGCTGGTGATCTCGACAAAGCCCCTTACAAATCTCGGGGCAATAATTTTAAAACAAGCCGCTAACGTGCTTTTACAGTATACATGGAATACTTTGCATCAACTTTTTCTATGGAAATATGTAATTTCTAAGTACGAAGAAAACTTCAGTGTATTTACAAACAATTGTAATAATAAATTGTCTTTCCGCGTTCCAGGCTACGTATTTTGTTTATTTTATGCAGCATCGACTACCGTGGTGCCATTCGCTTTTAATTACTCATATTAGAAATTAATACTATTGATTATATGACGAACCTATTTTACTATACATCCGCCGGGAATCGGACCCGGGATCTTGAAGTCAGCAGTCATCGAACTTACCACTGTCATATACCACTGGGCCTCTTGCGCAGGACAATATAGATAATTCATGAACTATTTATAGACTATCGCCAATAAAGTACCATTAAATTATTTATAAAGACACTTTTAAAAACATCTGTATTTTATATTAATTTATTCTATAGACTATATTTCACAGATAATATAAAGATTATGGCGATGCCTTCATATTTAAAAATTTATTTCTTGAGTATATGCACATTCCATTATTCGCATTTAAATTGTCGCTTACCCCTGTAACTTTCAAAATTGAAACGTTTCATAGACCCAACCCTGTAAAAATTGCAACAGAAAAGCTGTCTAATGGCAATGATCATATCAAGCTAAGCCAAGGAACACCAAGCAATTGAGTGGCCGCTAATGTATTTAATTCCATATTATTGTTATAATATCGCGCTCGTGGCTCGTAAATTCTCAAACGGTGGCAAACGTGCACGAAGCCCCGTAATTTTGCTTCATAAAACGCAATAAAACTGCGCAACAGACGCAACTCCCAGCATGAAGTATAAAGTGCTGTCGAGTCACTCCACTGGCATTCATGCCAAGTTTGTTATCTGTCCTACAGACAACTTTATGCACATTGGTCCATGTGGCTGTTGGTGTGGAAATTAATGATAGCATATTATTAAATATGCATTATTAAATAAATTCAATGAAGAAACTTCCTAGATATGTGGGTTTAAAGAGATCCTACCAGCTAGAGGTTTTAGAGATATTAACGTAATATTTTAAAGAAACTATAATTGTTAACAGTATTATATTACCTTATAATGAAAATAAATATTTCATCGCTGATGCTCTTATACTACAATTATTTATTGCTATTATTCATAAATTTTACTTTCAAAAAGGCATAATTACTAAAATTATTTGTTCCTGTCATTATTCAAAGTAAAATAATAAACTATAATTTCCAAATGTTCATTGCATCGAATTTCAACTTTATTAACAATACCAAATAATTCGCACCAAAGCAAGCGCATAATCTGACTCATTCCACATCTCTGAAAAGGGGAATGGAATTGCATAACCTAGAAACGTTCATTTTGTGCCATTCGGCCGTAAATAGTTGTTTTTGGGGTTATTTACGACCCACCCACATACATGCAGGCATGTTCCAATATTAATATATGTTTCAGGCGGACGGGCTATCCGGCTGTCTCTGACGGTGGCATTCATAAATGCATGAAGCAGCGAAAATGTTTGCATTGACCATTAATTGAAGCAAATTTATTGTATTAGCACCGCAACCGCAACGCAACGAGAGATGCGAATAATTTCCACGCGATTTTCGCGTTTCATGAATGCATGCAACCGCATAGTGTCAGCATCTTTGGAATGCTTTAATGCAAAGCACATACGCTTGATATTATAATACTGGATATTATTCAAAACTCGCTAATGCTCAATTGTAGACATATAGTTGAGGTGAATGAATAGTAAGTACTTGTGCCATTGGGTGAAACTGGTATATCAGTTAGCGACCTTCGGAATTATATGGAAATTAGTGCAATAAGCAGAGGTTGCAAGAAATTTGTTATTATTATCGAATAAGTAAATAGTGACAGTTATTTTGAATTTAACATTATTTAATGCAGAATAACAAAAAGATATTGCTGTACCGTACGTAATTTTGAATTTTATTTTGTCTTACTACATTTTACGGAAATAAGTTGGTGTTAATTATATTGTTCTTGATACGTTCTTGTTGTGTTGATGTTATTGTATCGTGTGCCATATAGTTGATGTTGTATTGTTGATATTGATATTGGTTGAAGCAGGTTTATTTTAATAACACTTTTATATAGGGTCGGATTTTGTATGAAGGATTCATTTTTGTCTATGTTAGCCTGGAGCTTTTTATGTTCCGTGCCAGATTATTTCGAAGCTTCGGGTAGGGTTTCTGGATCGAATATACATGAACCCGGAAACCGCGGGTTTCTGTTTTAATTTAATTACCTATAAATTGGATATCTTGAGAAGTTTTCAGGGCAAAACTTCGGTTTCTTTATATAAGCGAAATCATTTCTTCTTCTTCTTCTTCTTGCTGATTTATGGATTTTGACAACAAGGCCCTCTGAACCAGAATTAACTCCACATAAAAGAAGCAAGTTCTTCTTCTTCTTCTTGCTGATTTATGGCTCTTGGCAACAAGGCCCTGAACCAGAACTAACTCCACATAAAAGAAGCAAGTCATGTATCAACATAAACTGATGACATTACTGACAACAGAACGGCAAAAGTATGAGTGAACATTCAAATAATAACATGACATTAAATTTTAAAAGATGATTTATTTGACAATTCAAAGAGAGATTCGAAAATTAGAGGAGTAGCAGAAGCTAGCACAAAATTTAAATTAAATGGAGGAGAAAGCCCTTGATTCAATAAATTATTATACAAAATATTTTGGTTAATTCCCAATTGCAATAAATTGCCAATTTCCCCACAGTCACACAAATTTGAATTCCGCCTGCCTATTGGAAATAAATAGAGAGGAGTAACTGATAACCCTGACAAAAGACGGCATTTAAAAGAATAAAAGGCTCTACTCATATCCTTAGCCATATTCAAATGGGATGAGGAAGAAACTTTTTTGACTAAATCATACAACCATCGCCCTGATAACTCTACATCCCACCAATTTTGCCAAGCAACGCGTATTTTTTAATTCATTATTAAAATCCGAAAAAGAAGGTTTATAAAATATTGACACAACAAGAGAAGGATCCAAAGCCCTTTTAGCAAGTAAACCGGCCAATTCATTTCCATGAATTTTCGAATGTCCCGGAATCCAACATAATTTAACATGCTTCAAATCAAATAATACGAAATCATTTCGTTGAGAAAAACATGATATTCAGTTTTGAAACATGTCACGTAACATGTGTAAGTATCAATTATTTGAATTGTCAGTCTAATGGAGTTGCAACGAAGCTCGGAAAAATGTGTGCATAAGATGAAAAGAAATCAAAATGCAGGCTGTGTAACTCGAGGATGATGTGCACGAAGCAAAGTTTGGGTAATAATTGATTTTTTATTGACTAAATTACTGAAGATAAAATCTAGAATCTTCCACCACCAAATCGGAATTCTAAGACGAGCACACCACATACGATAGGGAAGCACCATATATACCTCTTTTTCTTGCTTAAAATTCTTGTTGTTGCACACTTTGACCTATATATGGACTAGGTTTCAATGCCTTTGAGTCTCAATTGTCAGACAGCTTCGCTCTTACCCACATAAGTCTTAACTATTAGCAACAACCGTGACTAATCTATACTAATACTATACCAGATACTTCTTAAAATATATGACATTATAAATTGCCTATTAGCCACTTATTGTTAGTTTTATGAAAAACATTTTTATTTCACCTGAAGGAAACACCACCTCAATACAAATAATGTTTTATGTACAATTAATAACTTTACAGAATTTTTCTATTCCTATTGTATAATGTTTGCATTCCAGTATAGTTTTTGTTTTTGTTTCCTCACTCATTATTCTCATCTACAAAATAATATTATATTGATTAATCACTGCAAATATTCAAAATTGCATTTGAGATGAAATATCAAACAATTACCTTCATATCCCAAAATCGGAATACTCAACCGTAACTTCGGTTTTCAATTTTTTGAAATCCAAAACAGCACATTGAAAATGAGATTTTAACGTCGTGCACGCCTTACGGTTGTTTCGAGAACTTATTTTCAGAAAATATAGTGCAATTATATTCAGACGTGACCCTGTTCCATTTGTTCCATGTGCATATTTCTCAGCTTCAGAAAATGTGAAATGAATATTAGTTCAATAGGTTTGAGCCTATACTACCATAGCTACATTTTCAACCGTTGGAAAGCACATCGAAAAAACCTAAAATGCTTCATATCCTAGAATGACCCTTTTCCAAATAAATCATATATGCTGTTAATTATGTGTACACAAACGTACCGCTTAATAACTGTTTGTTTGGCATAACGGCAATGCTGGAGGCGCAGGGCGTCGATCCGTTTTAAATTGCTTTACGTACGCTTTTACAGCGTGAACACTAGCCAGCAGTTCGTTGCGGGGGCGGCGTCGTCGCGATTTATGTGCGTTTGCTCAGCTTTTCGGCAGCGACCAACGGCTGTGGCAACCAGCGGTGGCACACACTTTGTTGAATTAGTAGCCGAGGCTGATAACGCATAAAGCATCGCAGGACGCAGCAGATAACTTACTGGCGGCTGGTTTATGGTAGTGTATCGTACAAATATTTCATAAATCATGTCGCCCCCAAAAGAATGAAAAACGTACAAATTTTAGCTTATCGGAGATTTATCGACAAATTCGCGGTGGTTTGCAATTATACCTAGATTGGAATAAGATAATGGGATTTGGAATATTTTAAAATATTATATTAATGTGGAAGTGTGGGGACTGAGTGAATGGGACGTAATTGAGAGGGAGCAAGCATGGTTCATCAAGGATTTGATGAGACTCGAGAAATCTACCCCAAGGTACATTGTGTTGCAAGAAAGTGGAAGAATGGCAATTAAATGGGAGTCTGTGAGTAGAGTAGCACGGTTAGGGGATAAACTGAAGGGAATGGAGAAAGGAAGATTGGTGAAGAAGATATGGGAATGGTGTGCAAGAAAAGGGATGAGTGGATAGAGAGAAAGCAGATAATGGGAGTATGAGAATGTCTAGAATGTTGGAATGGTTTGTGCGTGAAAGGGGTCGAGAGGTGGAAGAGCAGAAGCGCCAAGAATGTATCGGAAACAGGGCGTATAACCCATACGGCCTAATTCAAACAATAGCACGGAGACCCGCCTATATTGTTAAAAAGAACATGACCGTAGAAGAGAAAAGGATTATGGCCAGGGCTAGATGTGGAACAGAAGAGCAGGAAAGAAAGGTATGGATGGGGTATGAGTACATGAGGTACTCATGGTGTAGGAGCGGCGTTGATGCATGGGATCATCTTGTTGTATATGAGGAGGTGGTGAATGGTTTGGAATGCACGGGTGATAATGTAAGAGAGTGGCTGGGAGAGGGAGGGGAGAGTGTGACAATAGTGAGGCTAATTGTTCAAGTAAAATGGAAGCGGAGGAGAGGGATGACATAATAGAGTGGGTTGGTATACAGCATGTGTATTGTTTTTTTTTTTAATTTATTTTTAAATTGTTGAGTTTTTTAATGTAATGTAAAAGGTTACTGGCGAAGGAGTTTGTAAGGGTACAGTTAAATGTCAAAATAAAGGTGATCTACTACTATTAATGGAACTTTTCAGTTAAGTAACTTACTAAAATTTAGAGAATTCAATGAAGATCCTTCGTGAGATGGTAGTATTTTAAAATTTACTAGTTTTGTTCCCTTCAATGAAAACATGTTGGTTACATATGAGCAAACGGCTATGGATATTCAATGTTCCTGAAATCTCGTACTTGTTCCAGATTTATATCTAAAAACCGCTGTTTCGGGTTAGGCCTCTGAGATTTTAATAAAGAAATTGTTTGGTATTTACTCAAAATTTCCCCAAAAAATACTCAAGGAACTAAATTTATTTTGGATTATTTTAAAAGTAGTTTCATTTCGAAAAAAAAATGTCATTTGCAATCTTTTGTCATATAAAATTAAAAGTCCTATTTCAGAGTTCACGGTGTCATCACCTAGAAACATGAAACCTATGACTGCAAATATTCCATAAACATACATGGCGTAACAAAATATCGCACGGTAAAAGTTTCAAATTGTAAAATGCACTTTACATTCGCATAATTCGCATGAGTAATGTAATGCATTCCAGTACCCCACTTCCATTACGTTATTGTTTCCATTATTTTCCACCTGTTATCACATATACTACCCAAAATATTTCAGCGGTCCAAATATGCGCAGTACATTATTAAAACCATATAATTCGACATACCATTAATTTAAATAATTAATGTACTACGCCTTTTGCATTGTTATTTTTTGCAGTATGAGAAGATAAAGCGAAAAATCAGCTTTACATTTGGATTTTATCCTTTTTGCTGTGCGCGCTCACACCATTTGTGTTTATTTCCCTGGTGGATTCCATTTTTCTGCGCGGGTTTGTTGCTCGTTGTTGTTTGGTTGTTGGCGAGTTAATCAATGCAGAGTGCAACAGATCAACGTGCGCACGGGCACCGATTCATTTGGTCCATGGCGTCATCAGTATTTGTGTGCCTCTTTTTCAGTGCGCTTTATGCAGCGACACATATCATCGCTTTTGCGTCAGGCATTTTTCATTACGTTAATAGGGTGCATGCGAGGACATTCGAGGAAGGTGCAGCTTGCAACAGATAGAAATATGATGGGCGGAGAATGAAGACTTGATAAGTAATTGCAAATTATTTTTATTCAATTTATTTTCATAGTGTGCTATACCCATGGAGAATAGATAAATAAAACTTAGAAATTGAAACTTATATAGTTAAATCTGCGACAGATGATCGAATTCAGAAATCAGTGGTGAGGGTACACGCGCAAAGTCTTGGAAAAATAAACTCACTCGTGTTTAGGCATTTCACGACCCAGCCATATGACTAACTAGGTGCCAATGAAATTTATCTTGTTTATATTAATTTATATTAAAATATTAACCATGAAAATTACTTGTGTTGCCTTGAAAATACTTTTAATGAACTTTTGCATTGATTTTCTGATTTTAATGATATAAAATTCTACAACGACCACATATGTACTCAATGGATTAATGTGTGGCCCGGCAAAAAATCAACTTCCTTACAGACCTAATTATAACAAAGTTTCTTCACCCATGTACTAAACAATTGGTTTAGACCTAATTTTATCTAGAAAAATTCTTCCTATCTCAGTCTTTTGTACGTTTCCACTTCTTAAATTCATTTTAATTCGAAGGTATTGCATTATCTTTTTGATATATACCATTTCAGCAGGTTAAGCTAAGATATTTGACTTTTTATTACCTCGCTCGGTAGGTTGTAAAAAGGATCATCGAAATTTTAATAACGCACGACAGGAATTTAAAGAAATATATGCAATTTTCCGTCCCGCGTGCATGGCACAGTCTTCTACGAAGAAAATTTGATAAAATTGTGCCGTCGAGGGGTGGCTGTCGCGGTTGGGACGGGTGTCGGTGGCAGTGTGGAGCTGCCTATCCCACTAATAATTCCCCTCCCGGCTTTCGACACGCGATTGAATTTCGCCTCGGGCGCGATTGCTTCTCACTTTACCATGTACACATGGATAACTTTCATATCAGTGCAGAGGTGCACTATACAAATTTGCCTATGCAACTATTACTTAATCTTTTCTTAACGAGATTAATATTGACTATTTCAAATATTTAGTAACGTTTTAAATTTTGCTTATTTTTTCAAAAAGTGAAGATTAATACAACCCTGTGAATATTATATCCCCCTAGCGTGTGTGTGAGTGGATCATATAAATATGTGCAGCTTTTATTAAAGAACAAAGTTGTGTAGGACCGCAGACCAAATACTGGGATCCAATCGTATTCTAGGGCCTCACTTAAGTTCGATTTGCTTTCGATACCAACCAATTGAAATGTGACTTTGGTACTTGAAGAGATGTGAATTTCAATATCTGAATATGAGAGAACTGATATTTGGGACAAGTTTCAAGTACTTCATACAAATGCACTTTTAGGGCAGAATTGTTCAGTTCTCTACCATGAGAATGAATAGAAATAGGGAATATGTGTTTGGCAATTTATTGCTGAAAGCATTGTATAGAAGTCGTACCAATTGGAACCATTTGGTATCAAAATATCGAGTGTTTGTAGCACTTAAAGTGGATTTGTTCCATTTCGCAGGTTTACGAGTTTTGCATGTTATACTTCAATCCCGAATGCTTTCATGTCAGTAGACGATTTTCCTTTCCTTCATACCTGTCCCAATTGTATGACGTTAACTTAGGACATAATTCGTGCATTTCAGAGTAATTGAATTTAAAATATGGTATGAAGTAATTGGTAGATAGAGTAAAACAATACTTGCAGGATTACTTAACTTAGTAAAATAAATATATACTGGTCTGAATTGTAGAGACACAATACACCTCAGTTCCTACCATGTAAATTATTATTTTAACAAAATTATTTAAACAAATTCGAGTATTCCGCAGGTAAATTATGATAATAACATATTTCAGATATAGGGAAAGGTTAGTTAAGACGCACCGCATTCTAAGGCGTGCCTTAGCTATTTCATTAACTAAAATACAAGCAATTGAATTTAAAATACTATATTCGGATAACAGAAAGTCATACTTATTGTTGATGCATTTGCAATAATCTGTTTTTTCGAATGAGATTATTGGTTCATATTGGTCTAAGGAACAGACCTTATCTAATACCGGAGTCAATCTTTTAGAACCCTGATTACACTTAATCCAATCTATCCAGTTAGTTCAGACTAATCAAGACCAGTTAGGCCAACTCTTCTTTAATACCTACTGCTGCACTATCTATTATTGCTTAGCTGTCATTAAACCCCAGAGTCTAAAACCACTGACCCGTAAGACAACCATTTCTGAAAAAAAGTAGTATATATAAAAAATCTAGTTTATTCCTTCTTTATAGGTCCGAGCCAGCCGAAGTCCACTTATCATTCAAATTCTGATAAATTTCAGCCTTTGCTGTATAAGCAATATCCAATAAGTGTTGTAATTACTGTAGTTTCGAATCATATCCGTCTCATAACCGATAATTTTGTTACAAATTTTCCTATTAAACGCAATTTTGTTTAATAGAAACCCAAATTAAACCAAATATACTTTAATTAAAAATACATGTTTGCTGAGTTCAAATTTTCTCATAAATGCGATATTTAGTATCCTAACAAGGTTCGTGATTTATTAATTGATAGCATGTTCTTATCTATTTTTTAGAATCGTAAATTTTGAACAAGAAAAGAAAAGAATAGACTCTTAAGTTTGGTTCTTGCAAACTATGTTGTAAACTTTTTACCTTTTCTATGGGTCTTAAAGTCAGCGGTAGTTACCCAAACCCTACACCTCCACAAACCCAAACCGACGATAGAAAACTCTCCAAAAGGTATTTAACGTCACAGTTTCACTTCGGTCTTATTTATCCCCGACGAACCGGGACATTTGTATTCATAGCCGATCGCCATCCACGTAACCGACCACGACTTTGTCTCCTATGCGCGTGTTCCCGAGCTTCGGGCTTGTCATTGGTCCTATGGGTCCTTTTCTGTACTTATAGAACCTACATCAATGACCACCTTGTCGCTCTAAGGTTTTCCTAATATTCCTGTATAACTAAAAATAACATTTCTTTTAAAAACATGAGAAACAAAAAGAAAACTTAAAAATATTCGGTCCATTCACGAAATTGCGTTGGAGTATTATCATTTTGGAAACTTAAAAATCCGCGTCCTTGAAACATTTAAAACAGTTTGGTGATTTTGATGATGATAATATCAAAATAATAATCATCTCTCTGACTAGGGTACTGCATAGTATAAAATACATATCTTGACCGGCGCTTCCGCCATCTCAGCAAGTGCAACACTATTGCTCCATTTTATCCAAAGCAATCAACTGCAATCGAATACGCTCTTGGACATTTTTGTTGCTTGTATTATCGCCACTAGCTGCACATTGCATTGCATGCCGTTGCACCACCGGAAACTCTGCTGCAAGAAAGGAAAATCCGCGATATCGTACAACAATCCGCGCATATTTCATCGCTGCCCCCGCCGAACGCCGAGACGAAACGAATCAATTCACTTGCAATAAATCTCTCTCTACATGAGCGTTGCAAAGTGCAACTTCCCGCAATCCTGTCGCACTGCAATTTGACTTGCAAATTGAAATTTTATATTCGCAATCGAACGTATTGCGATCGCCACATTTTATCCGTTACATTTCACGTGAAATGCAAAACTGTAACTTTTATAAATGAATTATAAGTCTTCTTACATCACATGCCCTCAATGTAAATATTTGCTTCATTTCCATAAATTATTCGCGATAGCGGTTGCGTTGATGTAAGGTAATTAGTGTCGAATATTGGGCCTACTTCTGGTGGCGTTAGACAAGGAGGATTGGCGTGGAAAACCCTTAATAATTGTTCGGCATGGCTTGGTATGATGTGGGGAAAGTGGTGATATTGTGCGCAATTTACTTGCGGACAAATTGCGCAATTAAGGCGCCTACAAAATTATTCAGCAACTTATTTAATATTCGCAGAGGCACGTTTCCTGTGAACAGCGTATGTGTGAATTTTATAATTTTCGAAAATTATTTTCTGTATTATTCTCTAGTGTAAATAAATTTAACCCTTTTGCCTGGAGGAGAACGAAGAAAATATTTATATTTCATTTGTACCTTGTATTTTCATCTAAATTACTAAAATGTTGAATTGATATATCGTTCTTTTGTTATTTTGCGTTAAATTTAACATTTAACATATAACATTTTTGTTATTTTTAAAATTCATTGTTTAGTTATATATACCTTTTTGCATATGCTTTTAGCAACGGTTAAAATACATGAAGTAATTTCGTATTGTTACTTTCCATGTGTTTTTTTTACGTTTTATAGTACGCTGTGGATGCAACAAAATTAAATGTCTGCCATATAGTTACTATTGCAGGGTAGATGAGAGTAAAGTAATTTAATTAATATTCCAAATCATGATGAACTAATATATCAAAAGTCGTTTCTCTTGAGAGTGAATTTATGCTTTAATTAAAAAATACATACAAATTGTATGTGTCTCTATCATTGGTGACGTAATATTAAATAATTTCGGTAAAGAGAAATATAATTATAGAAAATATTAATGTCATAAACTTCTTTATCGTCCAGGTTTTTTTTTTGAGTTTATAATATTAACCTTTGTAATAACCTAATTCCTCTAAAAACATTAAAGTTTATTGCATTATCGTATATAGTTCTGGTTAAGGATTAATTTGAACAAAACTATTAATTTTTGTATGTACCAAAGAAGATATTAAATAATTTATGTACTAGTACGATTTAATTAAAATTTACTACTTTAAACACATGGTATAATTGCATAAAACTAAAAAATACTCGGATTCATGGCAACCCCTGAGTGTATCCCAGCAACGTGAGTGTATGGTTGGTTGCCTGATCGCAAGTTACATAGTCGACTATCCACATGAAAGCAGGAAAAGTCAGAACATTTGCTCTCGATCCTCTCTCCCGCACATATCTCACTGCGACCCTTTCTATCTCGTTCACTCAATCCACGCGAACCTCTAGCTACACCCGACTCATCGTTCACTATCATTTCATCTACGAATCCCCGACTCTCATACATCCCGCGTTATTCCCATAGTTATCCTAGTTTTCTCTGTTTTACCACCACGTCCCTTTGTTGCTAATATCACCAAACCATTCCGCCCCGAAGAAACCCGCTATCTTTTCGCCGACCTGCACTTTGAAATTGACGCCCCTGTAGGGTAGTAATTATTTGGTGCAATGTGTGTTGCATAACTTTTATATAACGGAAAATAACAAAATGACGCATGGGTGATTGCAGCATTGTGCAATTTACTGCAAGGGGCATTAGGAAGGCACTGGTGGCGAGTGGCCGTAAAACACTGAACGGGGTAGTCGTACACATTGGGAAAATTACAGCATCCTTGACGAAATTAAATTCCCCGGTTATCCCACGTGGCGATAAAACGGACCGTTCGAGCGAGGAATACAACAAGTCCTTCAGGCGACAGAAAATTACGGAACGTGCACGTTGGCATTGTCGCAAACTTTTCGGTGTTTTTTATTTACATTACTCTATCATAAAGCGGTTAATTCATGTAATTTATAACAGTGATTATATGGAAAGTATACTATGTTATGATTACTATCATAATATAGCTAAAATGCAGAAAATGTTTAGAATTTGTAGACCAAACAGTTTTTTGGCTTTATTCGCGGTATTTTCCAATCGAAAGCAAAAGATCGCAATTTGTTGCTGTGGTTTTGTGTGATTGTTCAATATTTGTGCATCCATCTGAAATGCCGACCGTTTTATTTGCAGTTCTTCGTTTTGTTGACGCCGTGCAGCGCTTCGAGCAACAACCATCGTATACGGAAGTCAATCCTGGTCAAGATGCGCTTCTAGTCTGCAAGGTTTTTAATAAAAGGGGATCATGCTCTTGGCAGAAAGATAACAAGGTAGGTTTTTTGCAATACTACAGTTGTTGCTTCAAACTCTTTATGTCCTTGCTCACGTAAATAAATAAGCAACTAATATACAGTTTTACGATTTATCTTGATATATTAGTACTTTTACTATTACTTTTTAAATACTAAATACTCTGAAATTCTAAATACACCCGAGAAAGGACAATTTTAATGTTTGTGCAATTTTCAATTAAAAGTTGCAATGTATTCAAAGCGAGTGAAATTAATCACAAATTTATATAGCGCAAAATTATGCAAGTGTTGGCCTAGTGCGCCGGCGCCCTTTGCTGAGTTCACTCATCTGCGCCTCCTAACTCCTAATGTAATCTGATTGAGGCACACCTATTAAACTTTCCACTTTGCACTTCTCATTTTACACTTGTCTTTGTCGTGCCACGGTACAGATGTCGGTGGTGCGCGAGCGGGTTGTACGGTAGGGCGGTGAATTTGTGAAATTTAATGTCGGACCGAATAAGCCTCAACTCAACCTAGATAAGTTTTCCCTAGTTCCACTACCGGCACACGACGAGACCGCGCGTTGTGCGACGTGGTAGTTTTTCGGTACGTATGCAAAACGGGTTGCATAAACATCTGCTATTTCACTTACAGTTTCTAAACTAATTTGCATAAAATGATTCTGTTTTCCACCCAGCTCACTGTCAAATTACCCCGTAAAACACGCCGCTCTTCCTAGGCTAATTTAGTTGTAGGTTTATAGAATACAATTATTTTTAAAATGTTGAATTACATTTTAGGTATACGGTGATTACTTCTTATATTTATGGCAAACAGTAATAAAAATATATCTTATATATCTTATATATGTATTATATACATATATTTCACAAGATTCCCTATGCTTAGCTATCGACCAACGCTAGTGGTCCTTCAACCCTGTGTATACCTTGCAATGGTGTTGACCTAACAGAAACAGAGATCTGAATGACCATTAACAAATGAATATGCCGAACTGAATATGAATATGTACATTTGCCATATAAGATGTGGCAAAATATGTTTGTCATGGTATAATATGATGTGGGTTGAATTTTTAGGCCAGACACATCATGTAAATTTCAAAACGAGTCAAATATTTTTCGAATAATATGAATATTATTTTTAACGGTTTGAGTTTGGACAAGCTTTACACTTGTTACACTTATTTTGATACATACATATACTTGTTTTGATATTAACCTGTACAGTGTCATACAAATATTCCATATACATATTGGTGATACTCTTGGTGGTACCGGTTTTAGAAAGGGGAGAGACACAACAGAACAGATTGTAATTGCGAGGATGATGGAGGAAACAGTAGCGCGAAAGGAAAGGATGTATGCGATTTTCTTGGACCTTAAAGCGGCCTACGACAAAGTCCCTCGAGGTCAGCTGATTAAGTGTCTAAGAAAACGGGGTGTAAGTGAGGGGATTGTTAGCTGGGTGGAAGTGGAAGAGGTGTGCGACAGGGGTGCCCGTTGAGTCCGCTTCTGTTTAATCTGTATCTAAGTGATATGGAGGAGGTTTTACGGCAAGGGTAAGATGTCGGGGTTGTGATAGGTAGAAGAAAAGTATGGATGCTGGCGTATGCTGACGATGTGGTGCTCCTGGTAAGGGACAGGGAAAACATGCAGCGTATGCTTGAAAGGATTGAAAGATATATGGATACAAGAGGACTGAGTGTGAATGTGGAGAAGGCGAAATGGATGCTAGTTAGAAATGTAGGTGGGAGAAAAAGTCTTCTTGAAATGGAAAGAGGAAATGATCGAGAGAGTCGATGTTTTCAAATACCTTGGGTTTTTGATTAGCGCGAATGGTAAGTGGGGAGAGCATGTGAGATACAAGGAAAGGCAAGGAGTGCATGGGGGTGTTTGAAACGGGAGTGGGGGGATATGTGGGGGAAATAACTGGGATGTGGTATTAAGCCGAGACTGTTGTATGGTGTGGAAGTGTGGGGACTGTGTGAATGGGAAGCATTAGAGACAGAACAAACGTGGTTCATTAAAGATATGTGGGGCCTCGAAAGATCCACCCCCAGGTATATTGTAATGCAAGAGATTGGAAAAATGTAAATGGGAGTCGGTTAGCAGGGTTTGAGGTTTGAGGAGAGAGTGAGTAGAATGGAAAGTGGAAGATTGGTGAAGGATATATGGGAATGGTGTGCTAGCAGAGAGGTGAGTGGGTGGAGGGTGGACAGAAGGAAGGAGTATGAGCATGTTGATTTGTTGGAATTAGCGGTAGAGGAAATATTGCGGGAAGGGGGACTGTTAGAATGGTTGGTGCGTAAAAGGGGTCGAGAGGTGGAAGAACAGGTGCGCCAGGAGAACATAAGTAACAGCTCTATAACCCCGCGTACAGGCTAATACAGGTCATCGGGCAGAAGCCAAAATATATCACTAAGCAAAGAATGGGCGCCGA